>CAKNXH010057186.1:0-14133 GCA_932178445.1 Andricus quercusramuli
ATTTCCTAATTATGAAATTCCCGAATAATAAAATACCCGAATTAAAACATTCCCCAATTATAAAATCCCCGCAAAATAAAATTTCCGAATTAAAAAATTCCCTAAGTATAAAATGTCTGAAAGATAAAATTTCCGAGTTCGAAAATTCAAGAATAATAAAATTTCTGACTTATAAAATTTCCGGAGAGAATTCTTATCAGTTTATTTTTAAGGTTACATAATTTTTCTATGATTCTGGATAAAATTCCAAAAGATTTCCCAAGATTTCAGATATGTTTAAAAAGAATCTAGAAAATTGAAAGAAATTTTTTTCATTTTTACAGGATGTAGAAAAATTGAAAGAAAATTTTTTTATTCTTACAGGATTTTACCAAGTTGTAGGAAAAAGTCAAGTCAGTTTAAAAGATATTGAGGACTTTTAGAAATTTGGAAGCAAAGATATTTTTGGGACGACTAAAAAATCCCGATAAATAAAATTTCCGACAATGTCAAATTCCCGAATAATAAAATTTCCTAATAATAAAGTTTCCGAATTATAATATTCTTGAATAATAAAATTTTCTAACAATAAAATTCCCGAATAATAAAATTACTGCATCATAAAAGTCCTGGATAATAAAATACCCGAATTAAAAAATTCCCTAATTATAAAATTTCTGAATGATAAAATTCCCGAATTATAAAATTTCCGAATTGGAAAATTCGAGAATAATAACATTTCCGAATAATAAAATTTCTGAATTATAAAGTTCCCGAATAATGAAATTGCCGAATTAAAAAATTCCCGAATTATAACATTTCCGAGTTGGAAAATTCCAGAATAATAAAATTTCTGAATTATAAAATTCCCGAATAATAAAATTTCCGGAGAGCATTCTTATCAGTTTGTTTTTAAGGTTACATAATTTTCCTATGATTCTGGAGAAAATTCGAAAAAAAATTTCCAAGATTTCAGATATGTTTAAAAAGAATGTAGAAAGATTGAAAGAAAATTTTTTATTCTTACAGGATTTTACCAAGTTCTAGGAAAAAGTCAAATCAGTTCAAAAGATATTGAGAACTTTTAGGATTTTTTAGTCGTCCCAAAAATATATTTTCGGGACGACTAAAAAATCTGGAAAAATAAAATTCCCGACACTGTCAAATTCCTGAATTGGAAAATTCCCGAATAATAAAATTTCCAAATTGGAAAATTCCCGAATTATAATATTCCCGAATAATAAAGTTACTGAATTATAAAATTCACGAATAATAAAATACCCGAATTATAAAATTTCCGAAAAATAAAATTCCCGATACTGTCAAATTCCCGAATTGGAAAATTCCTGAGTTATAATATTCCCGAATAATAAAACTTTCTGATTATAAAATTCCCGAATAATAAAATTACTAAATTATAACAATTCCGAATAATAAAATACCCGAATTAAAAAATTCCCGAATTGGAAAATTCAAAAATAATAAAATTTCCTAATCATAAAATCCCCGAATAATAAAATTACCGAATTATAAAATTCCCGAATAATGAAATTTCCGAATTGAAAAATTCCCTTATTATAAAATTTCTCAATTATAAAATTTCGGAGTCAGAAAATTCAAGAATAATAAAATTTCTGAATTATAAAATTTCCGGAGAGCATTCGTATCAGTTTGTTTTTAAGGTTACATAATTTTCCTATGATTCTGTAGAAAATTTGAAAAAAAAAATCCCAGATTTCAGATATGTTTAAAAAGAATGTAGAAAAATTGAAAGAAAATTTTTTCATTCTTACAGGATTTTACCAAGTTCTAGGAAAAAGTCAAGTCAGTTTAAAAGATCCTGAGAACTTTTAGGAATTTGGAAGCAAACATATTTTTGGGACGACTAAAAAATCCCGAAAAATAAAATTCCCGACACTGTCAAATTCCCGAATTGGAAAATTTCCGAATTATATTATTCCTGAATAATAACGTTTTCTAATTATAAAATTCCTGAATAATAAAATTACTGAGTCATAACATTCCCGAATAATAAAATATCCGAATTGGAAAATTCCCGAATAATAAAATTCCCGACAGTTTATAATATTGGGATGACTGAAAAATCCCGAAAAATAAAATTCTCGACACTGCAAAATTCCCGAATTGGAAAATTCTCGAATAATAAAATTTCCGAAAAATAAAAAACCCGAATTGGAAAATTCCCCAAAAATAAAAATCAGGATTAATAAAATTCCCGAATAATAAAATTCTCGAACATTTTATAATATGACCGAATTGGAAAATTCCCGAATAATAATATTCCCGACAGTTTATAATATTACCGAATTGGAATATTCCCGACAAAAAATTGCCGAATTATAAAATATCCTAATTGTAAAATTCCCGAATTTAAACAATTAAAATTGTTTTATAAATATATTTTGGTAAATAAAAATACGATAATAAAATATTATTTTGAAGATTTATTTTTTATGTTTAAAATTTCAAAAATTATCATTCATGTAAAATAACAATAATTGAAAATAATATATTTCTAGGTGACAATTTTTTTCTGTTGAGAATACAACACTCCGATTGAACAATTTTTTTCTGTTGAAAAAAAAAAATTGTCACCCAGAAATATATTATTTTCAATTACTGTTATTTTACATGAATGATAATTTTTGAAATCTTAAACATAAAAAATAAATCTTCAAAATAATATTTTATTATTGTATTTTTATTTACCAAAATATATTTATAAAACAATTTTAATTGTTTAAATTCGGGAATTTTACAATTAGGATATTTTATAATTCGGAAATTTTCTGTCGGGAATTTTATTATTCGGGAATTTTCCAATTCGGTCATATTATAAAATGTTTGGGAATATTATAATTCGGGAATTTTATTAATCGCGAATTTTATTTTTCGGGAATTTTCTAATTCGGGTTTTTTATTTTTCGGCAATTTTATTATTCGGGAATTTTCCAATTCGGGATTTTTATTTTTTGGCAATTTTATTATTCGGGAATTTTCCAATTCGGGATTTTTATTTTTTGGCAATTTTATTATTCGGGAATTTTCCAATTCGGTAATTTTGCAGTGTCGGGAATTTTATTTTTCGGGATTTTTCAGTCGTACCATAATATTACCGAATTGGAAAATTCCCGAATAAAAAAATTCTCGACAGAAAATTGCCCAATTATAAAATATCCGAATTGTAAAATTCCCGAATTCAAACAATTAAAATTGTTTTATAAATATATTTTATCAAATAAAAATACAATAATATAATATTATTTTAAAGATTTATTTTTTATGTTTATTGTATTTTTAGTTGATAAAATATATTTATGAAACAATTTTAATTGTTTAAATACCTGAATTTTACGATTCGGGAATTTCTCAATTCGGATATTTTATAATTCGGCAATTTTCTGTCGAGAATTTTATTATTCAGGAATTTTCCAATTCGGTCATATTATAAGATGTTCGGGAATTTTATTATTCGGGGATTTTATAATTCGGGAATTTTATTTTTCGGGATTTTTTAGTCGTCCCAAAAATATGTTTTCGGGACGACTAAAAAATCCCGAAAAATAAAATTCCCGACACTGTCAAATTCCCGAATTATAATATTCTCGAATAATAAAATTGCTTGATTATAAAATTCCCGAATAATAAAATTACTGAATTATAGCATTCCCGAATAATAAAATACCAAAATTAAAAAATTCCCGAATTTGAAAATTTGAAAAAAATAAAGTTTCCGAATTATAAAATCCCCGAATAATAAAATTTCCGAATTATGAAATTCCCGAATAATGAAATTTCCGAATTAAAAAATTCCCTAATTATAAAATTTCTCAATTAAAACATTTCAAAGTTGGAAAATTCCCGAAAAATAAAATTCCCGACACTGTCAAAGTCCCGAATTTGAAAATTCCCGAATAATAAAATTTCAAAATTATAAAATTGACGAATAATAAAATTTTCGAATTAAAAAATTCCCTAATTATGAAATTTCTGAATGATACCATTCCCAAACATTTAATAATATTACCGAATTGGAAAATTCCCTAATAATAAAATTTCTGACAAAAAATTGCCGAATAGAAAATTTCCGAATTAGAAAATTCCCGAATTATGAAATTCTCGAATTATAAAATTCCCGATCAATAAAATTCCCGAATAAAAAATTTTCCTAATTGTAAAATGCCCGACGGAAAATTGCCGAATCATAGAATGTCCGAGCTAAAAAAATCCCGAATTAGAAAATTTCTCAATTATAAAATTCCAGAATTTAAAAATTTCTGAGTAGGAAAATTCAAGAATGATAAAATTTCTGAATTATAAAATTCCCGGATAATAAACTTTCCAGAGAGCATTATTATCAGTTTGTTTTTAAGGTTATATCATTTTCCTATGATTCTGGAGAAAATTCGAAGAAAATTTCCAAGATTTCAGATATGTTTAAAAAGAATGTAGAAAAATTGAAAGAAATTTTTTTTATTTTAACAGGATTTTACCAAGGTCTAGGAAAAATTCAAATCAGTTCAAAAAATATTGCGAACTTTTAGGAATTTGGAAATTTTTGGGACGACTAAAAAATCCCGGAAAATGAAATTCCCGACACTGTCAAATTCCCGAATTGGGAAATTCCCGAGTAATAAAATTTCCTGATTATGAAATTCGCGAATAATAAAATTACTGAATTATAACAATTCTGAATAATAAAATACCAGAATTAAAAAATTTCCGAATTGGAAAATTCGAAAATAATAAAATTTCCGAATTAAAAAATTCCCTAATTATAAAATTTCTCAATTATAAAATTTCCAAGTTGGAAAATTCAAGAATAATAAAATTTCTGAATTATAAAATTCCCGAATAATAAAATTTCCGGAGAGCATTCTTATCAGTTTGTTTTTAAGGTTACATAATTTTCCTATTATTCTGGAGAAAATTCCAAAAGATTTTTCAAGATTTTAGATATGTTTGAAAAGAATCTAGAAAAATTGCAAGACATTTTTTTTATTTTAACAGGATTTTACCAAGTTCTAGGAAAAAGTCAAATCAGTTCAAAAGATATTGAGAACTTTTAGGAATTTGGAAGAAAATATATTTTTGGAACGACTAAAAAATCCCGAAAAATAAAATTCCCGACACTGTCAAATTCCTGAATTGGAAAATTCCCGAATAATAAAATTTCCGAATTGGAAAATTACCGAATAATAAAATTCCCGAATTATAATATTCCCTAATAATAAAATTTCTGAATGATAAAATTCCCTAATAATAAGATACCCGAATTAAAAAAATTCCCGAATTGGAAAATTCGAAAATAATGAAATTTCCCAATTATAAAATCCCCGAATAATAAAATTTCCGAATAATGAAATTTCAGAATTAAAAAATTCCCTAACTATAAAATTTCTCAATTATAAAATTTCCAAGTTGGAAAATTCAAGAATAATAAAATTTCTGAATTATAAAATTCCCGAATAATACACTTTCCGGAGAGCATTCTTATCAGTTTGTTTTTAAGGTTACATAATTTTCCTATGATTCTGGAGAAAATTCCAAAATATTTTTCAAGATTTCAGATATGTTTAAAAATAATCTAGAAAAATTGAAAGAAAATTTTTTCATTTCTACAGGATTTTACCAAGTTCTAGGAAAAAGTCAAGTTAGTTAAAAAGATATTGAGAACTTTTAGGAATTTGGAAGAAAACATATTTTTGGGACGATTGAAAAATCCCGAAAAATAAAATTCCCGACACTGTCAAATTTCCGAATAATAAAGTTTCCGAATCGTAATATTTTTCGAATAATAAAATTTTCTAATTATAAAATTCCCGAATAATAAAATTACTGAATTATAAAATTCCCGAATAATAAAATACCCGCATTAAAAAATTCCCCAATTATAAAATCCCCGAATAATAAAATTCCCGAATAATGAAATTTCCGAATTAAAAAATCCCCTAATTATAAAACTTCTCAATTCTAAAATTTCCGAATTGGAAAATTCAAGAATAATAAAATTTCTGAATTCTGGAGAAAATTCCAAAAGATTTTCCAAGATTTCAGATATGTTTAAAAAGAGTCTTGAAAAATTGAAAGAAAATTTTTTATTTTTACAGGATTTTACCAAGTTCTAGGAAAAAGTCAAGTCAGTTTAAAAGATATTGAGAACTTTTAGGAATTTGAAAGAATCCCAAAAAATAAAATTTCCGACACTGTCAAATTACCGAATCGGAAAATTCCCGAGTAATAAAATTTCCGAATTATAAAATTCCCGAATAATAAAATTTCAGAATTATTAAATTCCCGAATTATAAAAATTGTCGACAAAAAATTGCCAAATCCCCCAAATGCAAATCCCCCAAATACAAATCCCCCAAATTTTAGTCCCAACTAAAAAATTACCGAATTATAAAATTACCGAATTTAAACAACTAAATTATTTTTCAGTAAATACAATTTATTTATTAAAAATAAAATAATAAAGTTTTGTATGAAAAAACTTATTTTTAATGTTTGAAGTTTCTAAAATTATTTTTTGAATTTAAAATAACAAAATCAAATTTTTGAATTATAAAATTCCCAAGTAATAAAATTTCCGAATCATAAAATTTCCGAATAATAAAATTAGAAAATTCCCGAATAATACAATTGCCGAATATTTTATAATATTACCGAATTGGAATATTCCCTAATAATAAAATTTCCGACAGAAAATTGCCAAATTATAAAATATCCAAAGTAGAAAATTCCCGAATTATAAAATTTCCGAATTGGAAAATTCCCGAATAATAACATTTCTGAATTTAAAAAATTCCTAATAATAACATTTCCGAACCATAAAATTCCCAAATAATAAAATTGCCGACAGAAAATTGCCGACGCATAGAATGTCCGAACTAAAAAATTCCCGAATGATAAAATTTCCCAATTGAAAAACTCCCGAATAATAAAATTCCTGAATTGGAAAATTTCCGAATAATATAATGTCTAAACTAAAAAATTACTCAATAATAAAATTTCCCAATAATAAACTTTCAGAATTGGAACATTCCAGAATAATAAAATTTCCAAATTGGAAAATTCCCAACTAATAAAATTCCCGACAGAAAATTGCGGAATCATAGAATGTCTTAAGTTAAAAATTCCCGAATAATAAAATTTCCCAACTGAAAAATTCGCGAATTATGAAATTCCTGAATAATACAATTTCCGAATTGGAAAATTCCCGAACAATAAAATTTCCGAATTGGAAAATTTCCGAATTGGAAAATTCCCGAATAATAAAATTCCCGAAGTGGAAAATTCCCAAATTGAAAAATTCCCAAATTATAAAATTTCCGAATAATAAAATTCCTGAACAGTTTATAATATTACCAATTGGAAAATTCCCTAATAATAAAATTTCCGACAGAAAATTGCGGAATCATAGAATATCTGAACTTAAAAATTCCCGAATAATAAAATTTCCCAACTGAAAAATTCGCGAATTATGAAATCCCCGAATAATAGAATTTCCGAATTAGAAAATTCCCGAATAATAAAATTCCCGAATTGGAAAATTCCCGGATGATAAAATTCCCGAATTGGAAAATTCCCAAATTATAAAATTTCCGAGTAATAAAATTCCTGAACAGTTTATAATATTACCAATTGGAAAATTCTCGATAATTTTTAATATTACCGGATTTGAAAATTCCCGAATAATAAAATTCCCGACGGAAAATTAACGAATTATAAAATATCCGAACTAAACAATTCCCGTATAATAAAATTTCCGAATCGGAAAATTCCCGCAATATAAAATTCCCGAATAATAAAATTTCCGAATTCGAAAATTCCTGCTAAATATTTTTTATTCACTGAAAATACAAAATAATTCTATAAAAAAAAGAATTATTTTTTATATTTAAAGTTTCTGAAATTATTGTTTGAATTTAAAATAGCAATAATTGAACAAAATTGTAATCCAGAAATATATTTTTTTCAATTATTGTTATTTTAAATTGAAACAATAATTTTAGAAACTTTAAAAATTAAAAAAAGGTTTATTTTATACCAAAATTGGATTATTGTATTTTTAATAAATAAATAATATATTGCAAAAAATGCATTATTCAAATTCGGGAATTTTATTATTCGCAAATGTTATTATTCAGGAATTTTAGTTTCGGAAATTTTATGTTTTAGGATTTTTCTGTCGCTCCCTATTTTTAATCGCATTAAAACGTCTGAAATTCCTAAATATTTGTAAAGTAACTCGAATTATTTCAAAAAATTTTGAAAAATCTTTCAAAATTAAAAAAATTGCAATAAAATCTTCCAGATTTTTGTTCTCAAACTTTTTAGGGGATGACTGAAAAATCTCGAAAAATCAAATTCCTGACACTGGCAAATTGCCGAAAAGAAAATATTCTAAACAGAACGTTCCCGAATAATTAAATTTCCAAAAAATTATATTACCTAATTTTTAAAGTCCCGAAATTATCAAATATCTGACATTGTAAAATTTCCAACACAGGAAAATTCTCTAATTATGAAATTCCCGAATCTAAACAGTTAAAAAATGGTTAAATAATCAAATAATATATAAGTAAAATAAAATATTTTGTTTTATGGAAATATTTTTCATTTTATTACTTACAATTTTCCAATTTAGGAATTTAAAGTGGTTGGTAATTTTATAATTTCGGGAATTTTCTATTTAGAATATTTTCTTTTTCGGGAATTTTTTTTGCTTTTAATCTAATGATTCACATAAGGTCTTCTATGACTTTTCTTATATTTAATTTTCAAAATTTTAAATTTAAGATATGAAACTTCAAGTTGTAGGGCTAATTGTATTTCTTGAAAGATTCTCTACAAATCTCTTTTTTACGTTTTTGTTAAAAAAATATTCAAGAAAAATATTGTTTATAAAAAAAAACAATTGTGTAATTCCTCAATAAAGTTTTTAAATTAAAAACGTGCCAAAGAGATGAGTAGAAAATTCTTTAAGGAATAAAATGATCTTTAATTAAAATTAAGATGAAAGTAAGAAAAATACTCATATTGAAATTATAATTTCAGTGGGAAGGGAAGAACACGGTTGCAGTGGAATTTACGACCACGTGCAACTTTATTATAGTTCAGCCACCATCGTCATCACAATTCTCAAATTCTTCGTGCCAACCTGGACTCTTCTCTGTGTTTTTCAACCCAGTAGAGTCAAGTCCAGACCTTCTGAAGTCGCCCTCACATCCCACTACAATACGGTGAGTGATTTTGAAAATCTGGACATTTTCAACAAAATAAATAAATTTTTAACGAAATACTTGAATTTTAAACAAAAAATATGAATTTTCTACCAAAAGGACGAGTTTTCAACAAAAGACATGAATTTTCAACTAAAGAATCGACATAAACTTCAACCAAATAGTTGTATTTTCAGTTAAGAAAATAATTTTAATAAAAAAAGAAAGAATTTTCATAAAATAGTTAAATTTT
Source organism: Andricus quercusramuli (assembly GCA_932178445.1). Classification (NCBI taxonomy): domain Eukaryota; kingdom Metazoa; phylum Arthropoda; class Insecta; order Hymenoptera; family Cynipidae; genus Andricus; species Andricus quercusramuli. The sequence continues at coordinate 9,478 of CAKNXH010057186.1, forward strand.
CATCCACGGAGATGAATCGTCAATAAAGAAAATGCATTTTCGACAAAGTAGTTCAAGTTTCAACCAAGTACTTGAATTTTCAACAACAAAAAATGAATATTTTACAAAAAACCATGAATTTTTAAACCAGAAAGACTAATTGTCAACCAGAGAGATGAATCTTCAACAAAAAAATGAATTTTTAACAAATTGGTTCAACTTTTAACCAAATAGTTGCATTTTTAGTTTTAAAAAAATAATAAAAAAACGAATTTTCATCACAATAGATCAATTTTTAACCAAGTAGTTGAATTTTCAATTTAAAGAAATGAATTTTCTACAAAAAAGGCGAGTTTTCGTACATACAGTTTTCAAATGCATACATTTTCGACCAAATAGTTGAATTTTCAGTTTAAAAAAAAATAAAAAAAAAAGAATCTTCATCAAAATAGTTTAATTTTTAACCACAGAGATGAATCTTCAATAAAAAAAATGCATTTTCAACCAAGTAGTTCAACTTTCAACCAAGTGCTTGAATTTTCACCCAAAAAGGATGAATATTTTACCAAAACACATGAATTTTGAAACCAGAAAGACGGATTTTTTACAAAAAACGTTGAATTTTAAACCCAAAATGTAAATTTTGAACAAAAAAGTTGATTTAAAAAGAAAAAGGTTATTTTGAACCAAACACTTGGATTTTCAACTGAAAAAGACAAATTTTCATGAAAATAGTTAAATTTTCAACTAAAAAGATGAATTTTTAACAACAGCAAAAATAAATTTTTAACAAAGAGGTTCAATTTTGAACCAAATAGTTGCATTTAGTTAAGAAAATAATTTAAAAAAAAGGAAAAACGAATTTTCATCAAATTATTTAAATTTTCATCCAAAGAGATGAACCTCCAACCAAAAATTTATTCTTTTATTTATTTATTTCAAAAATTTATTATTCTTCAAACAAACAAAAATGAATTTTTAACAAAGAAGTTTAACTTTCAACCAAAAAATATTCACATTTTAAAGCTGAACAAAAAAAAAATCAATTTTCTACGAAAAAAAAATAATTTTTATACAATAGTTAAATTTTCATCCACTGAGATGAATCTTTAATAAAAAAATGAATTTTCCACAAAGTAGTTCAACTTTCAACGAAATAGTTACATTTTCAACCAAAAAAAGGTGAATATTTTATCAAAAACCATGCATTTTTTAACCAAAAAGTCGGATTTCCTACAAGACAGTTGAGTTTTAAAATCAAAATGAGAATTTTGAACAAAAAAGTTAATTTTGAAGAAAAAAAGTTTATTTTAAACCAAACACTTGGATTTTCAACTGAAAAAGCCAAATTTTCATGGAAATAGTTAAATTTTCAGCTGAAAAGATGATTTTCAACAACAAAAGTAAAATTTTAACAAAGAGGTTCAACTTTCAACCATTCAGTTGTACTTTTAGTTAAAAAATTATTTTAAATAAAAAAAAGAGTTTTCATGAAAATAATTAAATTTTCTTCCAAGTTGATGAATCTTCAAAAAAAAAAAGATATTTCAAACAAAAAAAATCAATTTTTAACAAAGATGTTTAACTGTCAACCAAAAAATATGAACATTTAAAAAAAAATGTGAATTTTCAAACTAAAAAGACGACTTTTATATAAAACAGTTGAATTTTCAACTAAAAAAAAAATTCAATTTTGAACAAAAAAGTAAATTTTTGAACTAAATACTTAAACTTTTAACTCAAAAAGACAAATTTTCAAGAAAATACATCAATTTTCGACCAAAAAATTGAATTTTCAATTTGAAAAAATTATTTTCAACAAAAAAAAAGGAATTTTCACGGAAATAGTTTAATTTTCAACTAAAGAGATGAATTTTTTACAAAAAAAAAATGAATTTTTAACAAAAATAATTTTAAAATAAACGAATTTTCATCACAATAGATGAAGCTTTAAACAAGTAGTTGAATTTTCAATTTAAAAAAATAATGAATTTTTTCCATAAAGGTGAGATTTCGTACATAAAGATTAAAATACATAAATTTTCAAACAAATAGTTAAATTTTCAGTTTAAACAAAAAATTCAACAACAAAAAAATAATAATTTACATCAAAGTAGTTAAATTTTCAACAAAAAAATAAATTTTCAACGCAGTGGTTCAACTTTCAACATAATGGTTACATTTTCAGTCAAGGAAATAATTTAAAAAAACTAATAATAATTTCCATCAAAATAGTCAATTTTCATCCAAGGAGAATCTTGTTTTTTGTGTTTTTTTTACATTGAAAAGTTGAATCTTAAAAAAAAAAATTCAAACAAAAAAATGAATTTTCAAGCCAAAAAGACGAATTTTTAATAAAAGGTTAATTTACTACCAGAATAGTTGAATTTTTAACAACAAAAAAATGAATTTTTTACAAAACAGTTGAATTTTGAACCCAAAAATGTGATTTTGGAGAAAAAAAAGTTTATTTTAAACCGAACCCTTAAATTTTCAACTGAAAAAAAAACAAATTTCCATCAAATTAGTTAAATTTTCATCCAAAGAGATGAACCTTCAATCAAAAAAATGATTCTTCAAACAAACAAAAAAATGAATTTTTATCAAAGAAGTTTAACTTTCAACCAAAAAATATTTACATTTAAATGCTGAACAAAAAAAAAAATGAATTTTCTACGAAAAAAAATAATAATTTTTATACAGTAGTTAAATTTTCATCCACGGAGATGAATCTTTAATAAACAAAATGCATTTTCAACAAAGTAGTTCAACTTTCAACCAAGTTCTTGAATTTTCAACAACAAAAAATGAATATTTTATCAAAAACCATGCATTTTTTAACCAAAAGGTCGGATTTTCTACAAAACAGTTGTGTTTTAAAATCAAAATGTGAATTTTGAACAAAAAAGTTAATTTTTCAGAAAAAAAGTTTATTTTGAACCAAACACTTGGATTTTCAACTGAAAAAGCAAAATTTTCATGGAAATAGTTAAATTTTCAGCTGAAAATATGATTTTCAACAACAAAAATAAATTTTCAACAAAGAGGTTCAACCATTTAGTTGTACTTTTGGTTAAAAAAAATAATTTTAAATAAAAAAAAGAGTTTTCATGAAAATAGTTAAATCTTCATCCAAGTTGATGAATCTTCAACTAAAAAAAATGACATTTCAAACAAACAAAATTAATTTTTCACAAAGAAGTTTAACTGTCAACCAAAAAATATTAACATTTTAACAAAAAATTTTTTCCATAAAGGCGAAATTTCGTACATGAAGATTAAAATACATAAATTTTCAAACAAATAGTTGAATTTTCAGTTTAAACAAAAAATTTAAAAAAAAAAGAATTTTCATCAAAATAGTTAAATTTTCAGAAAAAAAAAAATTTTTTTCAACAAAGTAGTTCAACTTTCAACATAATAGTTACATTTTCAGTTAAGGAAATAATTTTTAAAAAACTAATAATAATTTCCATAAAAATAGTCAATTTCTATCCAAGGCGAATCTTTTTGTTTGTGTTTTTTTTTCATTGAAAAGTTGAATCTTCAACAAACAAAAAATTTCAAACAAAAAAAAAAATCAATTTTGAACAAAAAAGTAAATTTTTAACTAAACACTTAAAATTTTAACTCAAAAAGACAAACTTTCAAGAAAATACATCAATCTTGACCAAACGATTGAATTTTCAGTTTGAAAAAATAATTTTCAACATAACAAAAGAAAAGTTTCATCGAAATAGTTCAATTTTCAACTAAAAAGATTAATCTTTCACCAAAAAAAATGAATTTTCAACCAAAATAATTTTAAAATAAACGAATTTTCATCACAATAGATGAAGTTTTAACCATGTAGTTGAATTTTCAATTTAAAAAAAATGCATTTTTTCCATAAAGGCGAGATTTCGTACATAAAGATTAAAATACATAAATTTCCAAACAAATACTTGAATTTTTAGTAAAAAAAAATTTTTTTTTAAAGAATTTTCATCAAAATAGTTAAATTTTCAACAAAAAAAATAAATAAATTTTGAACAAAGTAGTTCAACTTTCAACATAATAGTTACATTTTCAGTTAAGGAAATAATTTTTAAAAAACTAATAATTTCCATAAAAATAGTCAATTTTCATCCAAGGAGAATCTTTTTATTTGTGTTTTTTTTCATTGAAAAGTTGAATCTTCAACAACAACAAAATTTTAAACAAAAAAATCAATTTTTAACAAAGAAGTAAATTTTTAACGAAACACTTAAACTTTTAACTCAAAAAGACAAATTTTCAAGAAAATACATCAATTTTCGACCAAAAAATCGAATTTTCAGTTTGAAAAAATAATTGGCAACAAAACAAAAGGAAATTTTCATCGAAATAGTTCAATTTTCAACTAAAGAGATGAATCTTTTACAAAAAAAAAATGAATTTTCAACAAAAATAATTTTAAAATAAACGAATTTTCATCACAATAGATAGTTTTAACCACATATTTTAATATTTAATTTTAAAAAAAAAATGAATTTTTTCCATAAAGGCGAGATTTCGTACATAAAGGTTAAAATACATACATTTTCAAACAAATAGTTGAATTTTCAGTTTAAACAAAAAATTCAACAACAACAAAAATAATTTTCATCAAAATAGTTAAATTTTCAACCAAAAAAATAAATTTTCAACAAAGTAGTT
>CAKNXH010057187.1:938-11827 GCA_932178445.1 Andricus quercusramuli
TATGGTATAGGTTTTAACTCGATTCGACCATGTGGTTACGTCAGCTTTACGTTAAGCCAGCGTAACCCACGGTTTTTAGAAAAAACAGTGGGGCCTTGAATTTGGCAATAGGGCACTAAATTAGCATTAAATGAGCTCTTAATTATGAAATAGGTTTTAACTCGATTCGACCATGTGGTTACGTCAGCTTCACGTTAAGCTAGCATAACCCACGGGTTTTTTTAAAAATAGTGGAGCATTAAATTTGGCAATTGGGCATTAAATTAGCACTAAATGAGCTCTTAATTATGAAATAGGTTTTAATTGGATTCGAACATGTGGTTACGTCAACTTAACATACCTTCCGAAAAGGACATATGTCCGATTCTCTTCGGGCTCCGTGTACTTATGTATTTTGACGCGCTGATTACGAATATGATAGTGAAAATTGGCGCAAATTTGATTTTCATGGTGAAAACCATAAAAAACCCATAAAAATCATGGTTTTTTGCATTTATCTCAGTAATGGTTCAAAATTCAAGAAAATTTTTCCAACAAAAGTTGTAGACCCCATCGAAATACACATTTTATGTTCGAAGCATTTTTTTATAGGAACCACAGTTTCCCAGAAAATCAGTAGTAAATCGATTTTTGTGACCAGTCATAGGGGTGCCCCCCACGGCGCTGGAAAAGGGGTGGGGTACAGCCTTACATTTTTTTTGTGACCAGTCGCAGGGGTGCCTTCCCGCCCCCCACACGGCGCTGGAAAAGGGGTAGGTGTACGACCTTACATTATTTTTGGGACCAGTCACAGGGGTGTCTTCCCGCCCCCACACGGGCGCTGGAAAAGGGGTAGGGGTACGACCTTACATTTTTTTCGTGACCAGTCACACGGGTGCCTTCACGCCCCCCCACACGGCGCTGGAAAAGGGGTTTTCTCGAAAACTATCACTCGTACGAAAAAATGAATGCAATGAAACAAGTGTGTTTTAATGAGATCTACAACTTTTATTGAAAACATTTTTTTTTTTCCATATTAGCTGAGATAAACGCAAAAAACCATGATTTTTATGGGTTTTTCATGGTTTTCACCATGAAAATCGACTAGTCGCCAATTTTCACTATCATATTCGTAATCAGCGCGTCAAAATACATAAGTGCACGGAGCCCGAAGAAAATCGGACATATGTCCTTTTCGGAAGTACACCCAAAGTTGTTTAAACATCTACGATTATTCATAATAAACAAATTAGTAGTCAAAAATATGAAAATTTGTCGAAAATGTAGTGAGATAAAATGTTTCTCTTGCTTTTTTCTGGTAAAATATATACTTGAACAAATACGTATTATTTAAATAATTGTGAAATTATTTAAACAAATTAAAATTGTTTAAACAATTAAATATTAGTTAACCCGGCGTCATGGGGGTGGAAAAATGTTACACGGACGTAGGGGTGGGTCATATAGACCCGCTTATTAGATTTGATTATACCAGCACTTTATTAATAAAAAAGGTAATATGTGATCTGGTTTATTTTTTTAGGTATTCATGTAAATAAATAAAAGAGAAATATCATATAATATTATGTTTTAATCATAATAATAATGACCGTTCGAGGTAATTCCGAGCCGTTGCTATTGAGCATGGACGAGAGGGGTCGCAGTGGCGGGGGGCAGAAGCACTTCTGCGAAAATTTGCGAGCTGAAAATTTGTGAAGGGTCAGTGTACATTGTAATAGTATATTGCGTGACGAGGGTCGAAATGCAACGATTTCGCGAGTGTGAAGTTAGCTGCCCGAGCGAAGCGACGGCTGATATCACACGAGTGAAATCGTTGCCGCGGCCCGAGTCATGCATACAATTTTTCATCATATCGATAATCGAAAATTCGACTTGCGATGACTGTGGAGCGGGTCGACAATCGAATTTTCAACCCTAGGTTCAACCCTAGATTTTCGACCCGTATAATCATATGTATACACAATGGCGCAAAATTGTTACACCAAATGCAGGGACGAATCTCAAGACCTTTTTCAACTTTGTGCAAGTGTAACTCTCAGTACGGTCGCCACTAGACTAATGTGCTCCCTGCAACGCTTAGAACGACTCAGCAGCTCCATCTACTGAGAAGAGCAGCAACGTCGCACGCATAGTAACCGAGCTTCAAATAAAAAAAAATGTGCTGGGTCTCACAGACCCAACCCCTTAAAGCTGGGTTAAAAAATGACTGGGTACTCTTAAATTACCGATGAATCTTTTTTTCTTCAACTTTTAAAAAGCGTCAATAAACCGCAATATTACGTACAATTCAAATTTGTCACTTATGGGGTTTTCTCTGGGGACCCATAAGAGTGGCTTGAAATTATTCAACCTCAAAATTTATGATTGATTCTTATTCTTTGACGAATTCTGAACAATATACTGAAAGACGGAAATGTTTGTAACATATTATCGCGTTTAAATATAAGATTTACAAAACGCCGACTTTCCCATGTTAAATCAATGGGAAACTTCATAGTCTTTGCGGCACCACTAAATATTAACTGATTTTGCTCAAATTTGCAGATTTTTTTTTGGCATTCGAACAAAACTGGAGGGTGAGAGCAGAGAGATTCGAAAATTGAAAAATAAGGGTGTATATATATAGTTAAAAGTCTGTCATAAGGACAAACGCAGGATTTCGCCGGGAGCGGGTGCTAATCAAAATTACACCCGCACCCAGCGAAATCGCGGTAAAACTTCAGCTGTAGCCACGTCTCACGACCGTCAGATGGATAGTTACGGTCTGCGCGAATTCAACAAGTGAAACCTTGGCACCTCCAAGAGCGCCGATGATCAGGACGATTAGCTTAACAGAATATTCCGGGTATAACCGTCGCAACTCCCTCATAATTTCTTTATACCTTTCTTTCTTTTCTTTCTCCTTCGCTGTGATGTTTTTATCAGCTAGTGCCGAGAATTCGATAATATATATATATATATATATATATATATATATATATATATATATATATTTTATATATAGTGTGTGTGAGTGTGGGGGGGGGGGGGTAAATTCGTTAAGAGCGGGTTTGACACCGATTCTGAACATAACAAACCCTGCTTTTCGTCCTTCGGACATTAGTGATGTTTCACGTGACGAGACGATTGACACCCGGACGACACACCTCCGCTCATGCAAACTTGGCAGGCATCATAATTCTTCATATTAGCCCATTCAAGTTGAGAGGGCCTGTTTGTTATGTAGCTTAAGAAATGGTTAAGGAATATTTCTTCCAATGTATTGAATTATCAAATAAAATTGTTCTCGGTTATAGTATTATCAAAAGCATAATTTTTACATTTTTTATGAGATGTTCAAGTGTTAATTAAAAAAATATATCACTATAATCTCGCCAATCATTTGAAAGCTTTATAGATTCACGTGCTGATGAGATACGAAGAAGGTCGCGGTCTCAACGAAGATTCACCGATAGTTTACAACTAATCGATACCAATTCAAAAGTTAAACACAGCAAGATCATGTACAAGGTCTTGCCTTGTGAAACTCGGCGAAAAAGCAATCTCAACGTACCACCTACCGTCCTAATAGCAAGTACAAGTTCGTTACGCTTCGCCAGAGTTTTACGATAAACGGAAATGAAGGGACGAAGAAATAACAATCGACGGAATTTTATGTCATTTTTATTTACGCCAAAGAATAAAATTTATGTTAAATGAAACTTTCAACATTTCTATATAATATGTACCCTCCAGGCCAAGTAAGAATAAAAATGCATCATTTTGAAAGTTTAAGGATCAAATAATAGTATTTCTCGAAATATGAGAAAAATGAGGAAATTTCAAATATTTTTATGAGAAATGTATAGACAATAAACTTCAAAATTTTTTCCTGCAAATTTAAGGCTTAAATGAAAAATAAACATTTAATTTACTGGCTTATCTATAGAGTATACGTTAGGGTCGGTAAAAAATGGCATTTTTTATAGAGATAGAAAAGTTGCCTCTGGGGTATGAAAACTCTAATATTTTTAAATGTTTTTGGTCAACATTAAAGCCAAGCGCAACGGTCGTAAAACTAAAACAAATAAATTTTTCTTATTTTACATATAAATTTCCAACGGTATTGAAAAAACTTGTATACAAAAGTTGTAGATCTAGAAAAATTACAACTTTTCTGTTGTTTTACTTCTTTACATGACCAACCGTTTTGGAAGAAATTTCCGAGGAAACAAAATATTTTCAAAAACGGTTTTGTTTATTTTCGAGATTCTGGACAATATTACATTCGTACTGAATAATGTGAAATATTGATGACGAACTTTAGGATTTTAAAAAAGAAATTGGGGCATAGATCGCTGGGTTAACATTGTCAACAATGATTATTCTTTAATTACATAAATCGATTTTATGCTGTTAACACAGCAGTATATTGCTAATTATTAAAACTATTTTGCCTTGTCATAATAGCTAAATATGTTAGTCGACGCGATATATTTTCTTTGTTCTTTTCACAATAGTGTGAACCTTATCATTCTAACTGCTAACGCTATCCATTATGCGTTTAACTACCGATACGTCGACTTGCCTCAACTTCCTCTTGATTCTAATGTACTCGAAGTTACGAACGTTCATATGAACGAAATTAAAAAAATTATTTTTCGAATTTTTTTCGCTAAAATCAATTAGAAGGACAAAAAATAATATTCTGACGGAAAGAATTGTCGAATAAAATTTTTTTATGGGTTTAACTACCCTTGAACATCATCCATTATTCTGACCTGCCTAATACAAGTTTGATTGTCAATATTTGAAAATTTAAGAACGTCAAAAATCCTATTTTTTTATCCCGCGAATTATAGGGTAGGTGAGAACGTTCGGTAAGACCCCTAAAACCCACCCTTATGGCATGTAGACCTAAAATGTTAAAAATGACAAGTTTGATTGTCGATATTTGAAAATATAAAAAGGTCAAAAATTATATTTTTTTATCCCGCGAATTATAGGGTAGGTAAGAATGTTCGGCAGTACCCCTAAAAAACAACCTTATGGCATTCAGCCCTAAAATGTTAAAAATAACAAGTTTGATTGTCGATATTTGAAAATATAAAAACGTCAAAAATCTTATGTTTTTATCTCACGAAATATGCACCAGATGAGAATGTCAGCCAAGACCCCTAAAAACCACCTGCCATAAGGGTGTTTTTAGGGGTCTTTCCGAACATTCTCACCTACCCTATAATTCGCGGGATAAAAAAATAGGATTTTTGACGTTTTTATATTTTCCAATATCGACAATCAAACTTGTCATTTTTAACATTTTAGGTCTACATGCCATAAGGGTGGTTTTTAGGGGTCTTGCCGAACATTCTCATCTGATCTATAATTCGTGGGGTAAAAAAAGAAGATTTTTGACAATTTTCTATTTTTAAATATCGACAATCAAACTTGTTATTTTTAACGTTTTATGTGTGCATACTATAAGGGTGATTTTTAGGGGTCTTGCCGAACATTCTCATTTGGTCTATAATTCGTGGGGTAAAAAAAGAAGATTTTTGACGTTTTTATATTTTCCAATATCGACAATCAAACGGGATGGGGTCAACTTTGCACGTAGCAACTTTGCACGTGCCCAACTGTGCACGTCGATGGCCAGACGGACAACTGTGCACGACGTTGGTCAGACGGACAACTGTGCACGTGCACAGATGGTACTTGGACAACTGTACACGTCCAAATTACGACGTGCACAGATGGACTCCTGTGCACTTTAACGTGCACAGATGTCACTTTCCTAACTGTGCACGTGCACAGATGTCACTTGCCCAACTGTGCACGTGCACAGATGTCACTTGTCAAACTATGCACGTGCACAGATGTCCCTTGCCCAACTGTGCACGTTTATCTCCTTACGTAAGGGTTTATACGAGGGTGAACCTTTGTATCTATATGTTAGGCTCAAAGACCGAAAACGGCCAAAGACCGAAATAAACGACCAGAACTAGTTTTGGTCGTTTTCAGAACGACCAGAACGCGTTCTGGCATTCTTAAAACTGCCAGAATGCGTTCTGTCCTTTTTCAAGCGACCAAAACCCGTTCTGATTGGTGGTTTTCAAAAGGGCTGGCTCGAAAAGAGAGGTAAAAGTAATAATTATATTTGTTTTGCCATGAAATATTTGAATGACATTTAGAATTAAACTTGACGTAGATGGACCGAAATTTACACTTTTCATCAACACATTACCTCCTACATTTGCAAGATGTAAAAGAAACGCTTTCTTTCCTTACGTTTCTTTTATTTGAACTGCTGCCGGCTTTGACTTGAAGTTTCTTATGTAAAATGCATGGGGAAAAATCTCTTTTATCAGTTTTTGAAATAATTTTTTAGGGTTTGAAAAAATGAGTCGGGAAAGTAAAGAGGCTCGTAGAGAATCACTCAGCGAGAAATTTAATGTATCAGATATATGGGTTTGACACCCCTAATGGGCCATTCATTAATTACGTAAGGGCGATTTTGACCATTTTTGATCCCCCCCCCCCCCCCCGCCCACGGAAGGATACATAAGATTTCTTGACCCCTCCCCCCTTTCTTACGTAATATTTAACTTATAATTTTTCTTAATAGCGTTGAATAGTTACATATCATTAGAAAAACTAAAACACGTTGTTATTTGACTTAATCAAAAGATTTTTATTTTTTGAAAAAATTGTATCAGTCTTTGGAAGTAGTAGTAGCTACTGTGTTCGTTCGAATTGAAACAATAATTGATGTAGTAAGATGTTACGTAAGAATGGTTTCAACACCCCCCCCCCCCGGCGCGAGGTAAGATCATGTAGAGATTTTTGTCACCCACCCCCCTCCCCCACGGGTCCCTTACGTAATTAATGAATGGCCCCTAATAACACACCCCCACGAGTCCCTGAAAAGTACCCTCAAAACCAAAAATATCAATTCACTATAAAAACGACCTTTTGGGCAATGTATTCTCGTCTTTTTTTTTCATCTAAAATTATTTATATTGGTCAAGTGGAATATTTATTAACATTGCCTAATTAATTCTCGATTATTTAAACAAATGGAATTAAAATCGAAAAAACAAAAATAAGGCGTTTTCTTTTTTTGGATTTCGAACAAAATGGGGGGGATCGTCGCCCTCTAAAGAAAAAAAAGTGTTTTCCAGTCACCCTGGTCCACTTATTACGTTGGTTTTACGTTGGTCACATTTTGTGAACAAAAAGCTTTCGCAATGATTAGCTGCTTGAAATTCGCAATTTTTAAATAAAATATACGAGAATTTAATTTCCAATTACGATGAGTGAAGACTAGCTGCTGCTGCTGCTTGAAAATTAGTTAAACAATTTTTATAAATAAATACAGAGTTTTCTTATGTCACAATGAATAGGCTAAATTTCATGTTTGCATTATTACCCGAAAATGTCTTGCTAATGAATCCTTGCTGCTATATTTTTCAAATCAACAATTGTTAGTTACTCAAACGATATTCATGAACAAATTCAATTTTTCACTATTATTCCACAAACAGTCCCAAATTTTTATTGAAACCAACCGAAAATGTATCGCCAATTACTCTTTGCTATCATATTTTTCCATAGAACAAGAACAGTTATTTGTTAAACCAATTTTTATAAACAAACGTATATTTTGGCTACTGGCAAACTGATTTTTTAAGTGAATATTGTTTCAATAATCAACGTTCCTTGTTTGTGGAGTGAAGATTATTTACTTTTGCCATCACAGTATCATATTTTAGAAAAAAATTGTGATCAATGTAGAGTGTTTTGAAATACCAAAAGGTACAAATATATTTACAATTTATTTGAATTTATTTGGAATTCAAATGTCGGGAAGGGTCATTTTATATTGTTACTCTAACGTTTCAAAGGGGGCGGGTGTTTATAGATAGTACAAATATAAACAATTGCAATTTTGATGTTAAATAATAAATCCACAAAAGTACCATCCCTTCTCAGTATTCAAAACAGCCACAACGCGTTCTGGCATTTCTGCAACGGCCAGAACGCGTTTTGGCCGTATTTTTCGGGCTTTGGCCGTTTTCGGTCTTTGAGCCTAACATATATATATAATAAATTTTTAGCAGTTAAAATTATTCAATCCTGGTGGAATGGAGCGTATTAACTTTCTTAATGTTAATTTGAAAATATTTCAAATATTATTTTTAAGAAATTATCTTTTTAAATTATTAAAGATATATGAAAATCTCTCTTTGTTCGACCTGAATGCCTCCAATTCGCTGAATTCCTAGCTTTCTCTGAATCCCTTGAACACTCTGAATCCCTTGAATTCTCTGAATTCCTTGAAATCTATGAATTCTTCGAATTTTCTGAACTCTTTGAATTCTCTGAATTCCTTGAACTCTCTGAATTACTTAAATTCTCTGAATTCCTTGAATTCTCTGAATTCCTTGAATTCTCTGAATTCCTTTAATTCTCTAAATTCCTTGAATTCGTTAAATTTGAAGAATTCTGTGAATTCCTTGAATTCGTTAAATTTGTTTAATTCTCTGAATTCTGTGAATTTGTTGAATTTTTTGAATTCTTTGAATTCTCTGAATTCCTTGAATTTGTTAAATTTGTTGAATTCGCTAAATTTGTTGAATTCTCTGAATTCCTTGAATTTGTTGAATTCGTCGAATTCCTTGAATTCGCGGAATGCCTTCAAGTTTTCTGAATGTCTAGAATTCTCTGATTTCCTTGAATTCTCGAAATTCCCTGAATTACCTGAATAACCTGAATTCTCTGAAATTCCTTGATCCTCTTAATTCCCTGAATTCTATTAATTCGTTGAATTCGTCGAATTCTCTGAATTCCTTGAGTTCGCTGAATACCTTAAATTTTCTAAATTCCTTGAATTCTTTGAATTCTCAGAATTTCTCGAATTCTTTCAATTCTCTGAATTCCTTGAGTTTGTTGTATTTCTTGAATTCGCTAAATGCCTTCAATTTGCTGAATACCTTGAATTCTCCGAATCCCTTGAATTCTCTGAATGCAAGAAATTCTCTGAATTCATCGAACTCTCTGAATTACTTAAATCCTCTGAATTCCCTGAATTCTCTGCATTCCCTGGATTCATTGAATTCTCTGAATTACTTAAGTTTGTTGAATTCCTTCAATTCGCTGAATGCCTCCAATTTGCTGAATGCCTTGCTTGATCTAAATCACTTGAATTCTTTGAATTCTCTGAATTCCTTGAACTCTCTGGATTACTCAAGTACAACACTTACGTAAGGACATAAACGTGCACAGTTGGGCAAGAGACATCTGTGCACGTGCACAGTTGGGCAAGTGACATCTGTGCACGTGCACAGTTGGGCAAGGGACATCTGTGCACGTGCACAGTTGGGCAAGGGACATCTTTGCACGTGCACAGTTGGGCAAGTGACATCTGTGCACGTGCACAGTTAGGAAAGTGTCATCTGTGCACGGTAAAGTGCACAAGATTCTATCTGTGCACGTCTAAATTTCGGCGTGCACAGTTGTCCAAGTACCATCTGTGCACGTGCACAGTCGTCCAAGTGACAACTGTGCACGTCTAAATTTCGACGTGCACAGTTGTCCAAGTACCATCTGTGCACGTGCACAGTTGTCCAAGTGACAACTGTGCACGTCTAAATTTCGACGTGCACAGCTGTCCAAGTACCATCTGTGCACGTGCACAGTTGTCCAAATGACAACTGTACACGTCGAAATTTCGACGTGCACAGATGGGCTCCTGTGGTCTTGGACGTGCACAGATGGACGTGCACAGTTGTCCGTCCTGCCATCGACGTGCACAGTTGGGCACGTGCAAAGTTGCTACGTGCAAAGTTGTCCGTCACCCCAATCAAACTTGTCATTTTTAACATTTTAGGTCTACATGCCATAAGGGTGGGTTTTAGGGGTCTTTCTGAACATTCTCATCTGGCCTATAATTCGCGGGATGGAAAAATAGGATTTTTGACGTTTTTATATTTTCAAATATCGACAACCAAACTTGTCATTTTTAACATTTTACGTCTACATGCCATAATGGTGGTTTTTAGGGGCCTTGCCGAACATTCTCACCTACCCTATAATTCGCGGGATAGAAAAATATGATTTTTGACGTTTTTATATTTTCAAATATCGACAATAAAACCTGTTATTTTTAATATTTTAGGGCTGCATGCCATAAGGGTGGTTTTTAGGGGTCTTGCTGAACATTCTGATCTGATCTATAATTCGTGGGGTAAAAAATGTTGACATTTTTATATTTTTAAATATCGACAATCAAACTTGTCATTTTTAACATTTTAGGTCTACATGCCATAAGGGTGGGTTTTAGGGGTCTTTCTGAACATTCTCATCTGGCCGATAATTCGAGGAATGGAAAAATAGGATTTTTCACGTTTTTACATTTTCAAATATTGACAATCAAACTTGTATGAGGCAGGTCTGAATAATGGGTGATGTGTCAGGGTAGTAACCCCATAAAAATTGAAAATTCGAAAAAACATACACTGTAAGAAATAATCGTAGATTTCCCATACAAAAATATGGAATTTTTTCCATACTTTTAAATATCCCATACCAGTATAGAAATTTTCCGGTGGTTGTTGGAAGATTTTCCATACTTTATGGTAAAACTTCGATACAAGTATGGGAAGTATGGTACTGAGGTATGGGAAAATTTCCATCCTTGTATGGGTTAATTACTTCCAATACATGTATGACAAGTTTACCACAAATTTTTTTTACAGTGTACTGACGAAATATCATTTTTTGAACTCCTAAATGATTAGGGTCAACAAAAAATTCGGAAAAAAGTCTTCAATTTCTTTCATATGAACGTTCGTAACTTCAAGTAAAGGGCCTAGCCCGCTAAGCAGGTCAAAAATGCCCTTGGCTGGAAT
>CAKNXH010057187.1:16827-32178 GCA_932178445.1 Andricus quercusramuli
ATTCCAGCCAAGGGCATTTTTGACCTGCTTAGCGGGCTAGGCCCTTTTTGATTCTATCCATCAATATTGCTGGTCGTTCTGTGCTTCCAAACCATTTTCATAAACCTTGCGTGAAAGTATCGCCCAAAATCTTTAAATTGTTCGTGCCTGTGGAACATTTGGTGGATTGTCAGTTTGCGGTACAAATTCAATTTTTGGACTTTTGAGCCATTCTTGTGTTTTTTTCGCGTAATGACATCGTGCTAAACCAAGCAGTGCCTGTTGCAGTAAATTCTGACGTGTATATCGATAAATTCTTGATAAAATTAAAGAAGTTTATCGAAAAAAAATCTTGCACACGACAACATAATCTTCTGGCCAGACCTAGATTATGTTAATTAAACTGCTAATTATTGCAATTATGGTTTTATTATTTACATTTTTGAATATTGCTTATTCCTAACTTTAGTTTGCTTTCGAAAATATTAGTCTTTCGAACTCTAAATGGTAATTATCAATTTTGGAGTATATTCATAACTGATATTGAAAAATTATTTCTTCGTATCGCTGTTGCAATAAGTATTATTTTTTCCACTATATTCTAGCTTGCCATCGAACTATTGTAAAAATAAATATTATAATACTAAATTTTACAACCAACAGTTTATCCGTGAACATACAGTAGTTTCAGAACAATTGTCAAGATGGAGTTCCTGCTTTTACCCGCGTAGAAAATTATCGGGACAGACTTGCATCCAGTTAGCCAGTTAGGGCATTGCCTAGACCGTATAATCAAGACGTTATTTTTGGACCCTGATGGGATGCTGGGTAGACCATGATAACCAAAAAAATTCTCAAGTGTCAAACCCAAATACCTTTTTGTACATTTCCAAAAATAACCAGTGTTTAAAAGTACCACAGGCAAAAAATTAACATTAAAAAAATAATTGTTTTCGTCATCACCTAGTCAGTCTTTACGGATCGTAATCAGGTGCTGGCTAGCTCGTCATGACGAAATCTTTTACTAAGTGTCCAACTCAAATATTTTGTTTGCTTATTTCCAAAAATATCCAAGGTATTTAAAAGTATGAAAAAATTATAAATGAACATTAAAAACAAAGAATTTTGGTCTCATCATTTAGACAGTCTTTAAAATAATTTTTCACGACAACCGTCTTTCCTAAAATAGATTTTCACAATACCGACTAACTAGTGCTAGATTATTTCGTCCAGACTAGCGCTAAATTAGTTTGCCCAGACTAGCGTTTGACCATACAAAAACGTTTCACTTCTACTCAGCGCCATGATGGATCGTAACTTGAATGCGCCACACTTGCGCTCAGGACGGTCTATCCCGGCCCGAGCAGTTCCCCTATAATTTTCAACACGGGTGATAGTCAAAAATCAATGTAACATTTGTAGATGATTATTAGTTAATCGTTAAGTGTCACATTTGCAGAGAGTTTATCTAAGAGGAGTAAACATTAAAGAGGTGCATACGCGTGAATATGTCACATCCACGAAGGAATAGTAAGGAGGTAGTATCCCATAAGTGGGGAGTGGGGCGAGCAACGTCCAAGAATTCGTTAATGTTTGCCACGAATGGAAATTTGTGAACAACCCCATGCACATGCGCACTGGCGGTTGCCATGTCAACGATGTCAGCACGCGTTGGAAGCTTCAAACTTGCGAAATTTTGAACATAATAACATACAATATTTTGTTCACTGAAATTAACTTTATCCCTTACTTACGTACTTCATACATGATTATAATAATGACCATTGTAGTACTTAAACTTTCTAGATCCTTTTCGTATTTTTGATTCCATTTTCCTTCTCGTTTTTAATTTAGGAACGTGATATACACCCAACAAAATGAAATCATAAACAAACATAACCCACCTATGCGTGGAGATGTCAAAATATAACATAGGGGAGTGGGGATAACACCACAGAAAAAACTTAGGGTAAATAGTGTTGTAGGTAACTTCTTATTTTTACCTGTTCGCATTGGTAAAACACAAATATTACCCTCGATGGGCAGAAACTGTCTTTTGTTCTCATAAAAGTTGTCACCACCGTCTTGAAAATTGGAAGCCACTAGCTTTGATCGCTTGAGTGAAGTTAGCTGATGGTTGGTGTAGTAGGCAAATCGGATTACTCACTTCACTGTCAGAAATATCTGTTTGAATTTTCAATGACATCCCTGTGAAGTTTTATGCAATCATCTTAATTGAAATTTCAATTACATGTATTTGAAAATTCAAACACATGTGTTATTGAAATTTCAAATGATTGTAATTGAAACATCTGTACAGGGAAAAAATAGAATGCACAGTTAATGAATTTCAAAACGAATACTTTTTTAGGAACCCAGATAAATTTTAATAAAGATTTTTGAAAAACCCAAACTTTATGAAAAATGTATGTAGCATTTTCCAAAATATCGTTGATAAAACTATCTATGTTCCCAAAAAAATATTCATTGGGAATTCATTAACTGCATATAAAATTATACAAGTATATGGAAACACCATTTTAAATATAAAGTATTTTTCCCCCCTGAAAACTCTTTTTTTTTTGTGACACTTCATGTATTAGTCTTCAGTTAGAACTTTAAAAGCTTTTGAGTTATAACATACATGTAGTATTAAATTAAATAAAAAACGAAAACAAGAAAACGTTCTGTATAAATGTAGTAAGGTAAATGTCCCAGTAATCGTGACGGTCCCAGTAATCGTGAAACTTGGTTATAGTTTGAATATATTGTCACAAAAATGTATTAAAAGTAACATTCAATGATAAAACTCACTTATTTTTACCATCTTATAATGGCAAATAGAAATTACATTCATGCAGATGAAATAAAAAGCAAGAAAATTGGCGTCCCCAGGTGCGAATTGACCGTTGGCCCACAGTCGGGCCAACCGTCGGACGGTCGGTCCAACTTTGTGCGTCACTGGTCGGGCCAACCAGCTAAATGATAACGGTCAACCGCCTTTGGATTCTCAAAGTCGGCCCGATATTTGGTCCCGTATATGGGCCATCTTTTAAGATGATGTCGGCCCAACCCTGGACAACAATGTGGGGCCGACTTTGATTTTGAAGGTTCGTACTACACAGGTGGAAATACACAAAATAGGTATTCAAAAAATAAATAGTAATTGATTGCGAGTATTTTGACTATAAATGTTAATGGTCCTGCTTAGATTGAATACATATATTACATTTTTTAAAATTATATTACAAATAAAATTTCTAACCCTACGGGGTTTCGAACCTACACCTATACCTGAATCTTTCGCCTAGCAGTCGGGAGTCTTACCCATTACTCTATACCTGAAGAATTGAAAGTCAATGAAAAAACCATCCTCATAAGCTACAGCTCAAAGTAGTTAAAAAACAATTTGTTAAATGTTTTTTCTCATTAATTTTTGTATTATTGTGCAACATATATAATATGAATATAAATTATATAATATTTTAATAAATAATTCAAACCAATGGCTTTTTTTTAACAATGAACCAGCGTTTATCCGACGGTCGGCCCATATTTGGGCCACGGTTTGACCGACCGTCGGGTGCAACATGGTGACTTGTACAAGCCAATGTTATGCCGACGGTCGGGCCATCTCTTGTCAAGAGTCGGGCCGACCGTTCTTTCACAGTTTTTTTAAACAATGATCCAGCGTTTATCCAACGGTCGGCCCATATATGGGCCAAGGTTTGACCGACCGTCGGGTGCATCATGGTGACTTGTACAAGCCAATGTTATGCCGACGGTCGGGCCATCTCTTGTCCAGAGTCGGGCCGACCGTACTTTCACGGTTTTTTAAAACAATGAACCAGCGTTTATCCGACGGTCGGCCCATATTTGGGCCAAGGTTTGACCGACCGTCGGGTGCATCATGGTGACTTGTGGCTAACCGACTGCTGTATCCAGAGTTGGACCGACCGCATTCTTTCGGTCGTACCGACCAATCTGCCATAGTTTATCCGATCGTCGGCCCAACGTTGAGCCAGAAATGGGCCGACAGACGGATTTTCGCCCACCGCCGACGTCGGTCGCCAACGTCGGTGAGACCATGGCACCTTGAAAACACCTTAGTCGACCCAACTCTAATTACCGTAGATCGGTTACCAAAGCAGGGCCAACTTCGGGCCGCTGGTCAATCTCTGGCAGCCGACCGAATTTCGCACCTGGGTCACGATTACTGGGACTAAGGTCACGATTACTGGGACGTTTACCTTATATGAACACTCAAAATGCAAAATAGATTTTAAAAACTTAAACTTATTTGTGGAATCATGTAATGCGTCTCCGAGTTTTTTCACATCCATATCGTAAGGCCGTGACTTGGCTGTGACATTGTTTGAGCACCAATTGCCCTTTGGTCTTTCTGTGTTTGTAGATTGATTTCAAACATTATCCTATAAAAATATATAATTCAAAATAGAACTGTCAATTTACAGATGTTTAATTTGTAAAACAAGTATATATACCTCTGAATGAATTTCAAATTTTTAGCGAGTTTTGTAGGATAAGTGTATCCAAAGCAATAATAGCTGAGACAAAAAAGGAAAAAATTAGGTTTATAATTTTTAATTTCAGTATTTGTGTTTATCAGAATTGAAAGAAAGTATCACTTCCAAAATCCTACGAAAGGAAATAGCCGAAGTATAATCTATGGAAGATTAAAGTTCATGCGAAATATATCTGGAAATAAATATCATGATATTACACAAATTTTATAACCAATACAGGATATGGTGAAATTTCCTTCTTCACGGCCTCATTTCTAGTGGCATTCTAAAATATTAAAAATATACGTGGAATTAGTTCTTATTACTAATATGGATTTTCATGAAATGTATCCGAAACAAATGAGTATAAGTAAACAGATAAAATGATAATGAACTTACATCAAAAACTTTGAATAATAATTCCTGATCTTCAATGAAATTCAAGACGAGTAAAGGAAACATTACTATTATATTCCATGGGTACACATAACCTCAAACTAAATAATATTTAAAATTGGGTTCACGATACAATCTTCATTATTGATGGCTTATTTTTTCCGAAAAATATTTTCTAAAATTTTATTCGTAGGGGTTTTATTGAAAACAAGCAAGCTGGCTATTATTTAAAATGTCTAAGTTTTAATAGAAGTCCCACGAAAATAATTGTATGAAGAATCTTTGAGAAACAGAATAAAGACTGCATCAACATAACAATACTATTATGTAAAAAAAAAACTCTGAAATACTCATTTCAAATAAGCAATTACATATAAAACTATCAATAATACACCAGAGCTTCGATAGATGACCAATCTCGGGGGTTGCCTGAAAATGGCCTTGTGCATAAAGCGTCAGCAGCGAAACGTAAACAGGCAGGGCCGCCTGCACTGTTTGCATGACATTGCGCAATCTACTTGACTGCGGAGTAATGCAGTGCGTCCCTTCATAGGCGGAGTCGCAACCATCTCTCACCCTGCCCCATGAGAAACTGCGGGGACGAGCAATTCTAGGAATTGCTAATATCGCCTGCAGTCGCGCGAGCATTTAGCGAAGCTCTGGTGTACTTAGATTCTCTGTAAAATTTTGTTATATTTACGTGGCTATTTTCTCAATTTCATGAAATATTTTAAAGATAGTAGGTAATTTAATTTTAAGGTTATGTGTATCCATGAAACATCGTTAAGTACTTATTATATGTCAACATTATAATGATAATTGACGAAAATTTCTGTCCCTTAGTATAGTTGAAAATAAATAAAGATTTTCATTCTCAGTAACGTAAATATTACTTGCTTCAAACCTATTTCTACATCTGGCTCCTTATGTATAAAATTGAGAAGCCCAGAAAAATTGATAGCATAGACAACCAAATTTGTTTACTGATTATCAATGATCTGTTTATTATAAAACCAGATAAGTAGTTTTTGAAGAAGAAAATAATCTGTTCTTGAGATTCTCAATTAAAATATATACAATTATGGGGGAATGTCTTTTTAGGTTAAGTATGCATCAGAGTCGAGCAGAAGAAATTATAAAACAGTGCAAATAATACAACTACAATTACATTACTGATTTATGAATGATTGAAGTTTATAGATCCATAAATAGAGAAAACTTTAGAAACAAATTTATGTTCAAATACACACAATTATGCCAGAATGTCTTTTTAGGTTAAATTTGCATCAGAGTCGAGCAGAAGAAGTTATAATCGTAATATACAACGCAAACTTACTTTTCTTTATTTTTCTATCGATAGAAATCGAAACCTTCACGGTTCAAGACGAATTAAACGCACGAAAACACTCAGGCAAACTTCTTTTCGTTATAAACGCGATTTTGTGAGGGAGCCAAAAATCGGCGTATTGTTTACCACCTGTAGCTGCGCATTGATGCGCGCATAGTCGAGCAACCATCATGCTTGAAATTTCAAATACAGTATATGAATTTTAATTCATATTATTTATTGAATGAAATTTCAATCACTTCTGTATTTGAAAAGGTGACTGATTTTTCAAGAAATTTCTAACAGTGTTGCCGAAACGTTAGAGCTGTCAAAAGTTTCTTACAAGCGTGGGTAAAAGCAGAAAAAAATACCGAGACGTCAGGGAAAGATTACCCACATGGGGTAATTTTTGTTGCAGGTAATCTTTACTTAAGAATCAGGGTAAAGATTACTCTCAGTTTTTTCTGTGACGTGACAGCGAGAAGCAGCACTGCGATGTGCACGGGGTTGCTGACAAGTTTCCATTCGTGGCAAACATTAACGAATTCTTGGACGTCGCTCGTCTCACCTCTGCTCACCAAACACACAGGATGATACCACTCCTTACTATTCATTCGTGGTCACATCATATTGCACATGAGCCCACTGTGGTCTCGTTGGAGTTGATAAACCAACCGGCCTGTCCGGTTAGACCGGTGGGCACTGGGCAGTAGGAGTAGGCACCCGTCTTACCCGTTCCAAGTGAAGTATAGGGGCCTCATACCCACCTTCCTGAGCGGCGTCTTGCCTACATTGGTGTTATTTAAACCCTACCTCCTCTTTTTCTTTTAACACAAGCTCCTTCTTCACTTCCTTCTTTCTTACTTTCTCTTTTGCCTTCTCCAGGATTTACCTACCTAGCGGGCACTCATCTTCTACCATGTCATTATATCGTTATTTCCGACAACGAGCGTGTCTCGACTTGACTACAGTCTACACTTTTGCTTGTGTACGAGCCCGCAGCTCATCTTTCCTAAAATCATACAGTCTCGGACAAGGACTCCTTTGATCTGTTGGATATTCGTTTCCTTGAGTATTTCAGCAATCAACTAGACCTTGTACTCTGTAGAGTATAGAATGGGTGGACCTTATTTTTCACTTTTCGAATTTCCCTGCTCTCACCCTCCCCCAGTTTTGTTCCAATGACCACATCACAAACCTCGAAATTTGAGCGAAATCGGTTAATATTTGGGGGTGGCGCAAAGACCATGAAGTTTCCCATTGATTTAACATGGGAAAAAGTCAGCTTTTTGTAAATCTGATATTTAAACGCGATAATATGTTACAAATGATTCCGTGTTTCAGTATATTGTCCAGAATTCATCAGAGAATAAGAATCAGTCATCAATTTTGGGGTTCAATAATTTTTAGCCACACTTCTGGGTCTCCGAAGAAAACCCCATACGTGATAAATTTTAAATTTACGTAATATTGCGGTTTATTGACGCTTTTTAAAAGTTAAGAAAAAAATAATCATGAATCGGTAATTTAAGAATACCCAGTAATTTCTTAACTAATATTCAGTTGTTTGAACAATTTTAATTTTTTTAAATATTTGGTTTTTTCAGTTAACTCGCAAAATGAACGTATTTTCTGGACTTTATGAGTTATTTAATCAATGATAACAGTAAAATAATTTGTTGAATAATTGTACAATTATTTAAATAATACGTATTTGTTCAGTATATATTTTACCTTAAAAAAAGCAGGAAAAACATTTTATCTGACTACATTTTCGACCAATTTTAATATTTTTAAGTACTAATTCGTTTATTATGAGTACTCGTAGATTTTCAAACAAATTTAAAGTCTTTAAACGATTTTTTTGTTTACATATTTTATTTTTGCTATTTTTCGAAAGATTTAAATATTTTTATGTTCTACTTTGCTGGCTTTAAATTATTCAACCCCAAAATTTATGATTGATTCTTATTTTCTGATGAATTCTAAACAATGTACTGAAACACAGAATTATTTGTAACACATCGCGTTTAAATATTAGATTTACAAAAAGCTGACTTTTCCCCACGTTAAATCAATGGGAAATTTCATGGTCTTTGCGCCACCCCTAAATATTAACCAATTTTGCTCAAATTTGGAGATTTTTTTAATATATATATATATATATATATATATATATATATATATCTTTACACATGTTTTTCACTTTGTTTATCCAATTTATTGATAGATATATTCAATTTTAAGATTTCTAACATATATACAACACATATGTGGCACACATACGCTATGCATTGATACTTTTAGTTCGAGTTGCGGCCAGCTGCACGGAGAAAAATGGGTAGTCAAATTTAAAGTGTCAAAATTTAGATGGTCTGTTTGACCTTCCAGATAGTACCAAGTACCATCCAAAATTTTTGCTTCATAGTCAGGCAGATCATTATTTTATAGTCTGTTTGAATATACACAGGTGATTTAGACTCACTATCTGTATAGTCAAATCGACACTCTAGAATGTCAAACAGAAGTGGCTGTGTCACGACTTGTACCGAACGTCGAGCGAACGCACCCGAAACGCATTTTTGGAGCGACTGACGTTTGGTGTCACGTTTGCCGTGTTTTACAACATTTTTAATTAGTTTAAACCACCTTTTGATAGTTCAAAAATTTGTGGAGAGTGAATAAAATGTGGATAACAAATAAATTTTAAAAGCTATCTCAGTAGTGCAGCAATTAAGATTTCTCACTCTCTTAAAATGAACCAGTGAAATGTCACTGACTTCCAGTGAAATCTCGCTGGTTAAAACAGCCAGAAGTGTGTCACTGACAATCAGTGAGTATTCACTGGTTCATTCAGTGGAGTTCCGGCATTGGTTTAATCAGTGAGGTTCACTGGTTTCTCAGTACCAGTAGTCATCTGGTCGTACGCCTTGTCGTCTGTCGACTGTTTAGGTATGACACTTCTTATCATCTATCACTATTGTGGTAATAGTTGTAAAATTATCTTTTAAAAAGCGCCGTTATTTCAACGTGTCGCGTCGCTCAAAGTCAAACCGAAGTGGTCAGGGGCCTCCCACTATCATGCGAAATATACCCCAGCCTGGCCCAAGTATGGAACCGGGAAGAAACTGGGCGATTTCTGCACGGGAATGCAGCCAGGCGTCAAATATGCCAAATATTTATAAAACAAACACTAGTACACAAAAAGGTTCCTTTTCACTCGAGAAATGCCAAGACCTGACCGGCGACGCGCGCGTACCCGACGACTGGAGGTTCATGTCTTGCCCGCGCGGAGCGCTATATCACTGGTTCAATATATCATTTGGCGTCACTGGTAGAATCAGTAGCGTTATTTTAGTTGAATTACTTCCTGGTTCATCCAGTCAAAGTGGAAAAATCACTGGTTTACCAGTGATAATTCAAAATACTGATTCAACCAGTGACAATTCCACTGGTTCAGTTCAAGAGAGGACGCAAAGAAACGGTTTTTATAAAAACATGAATTTCGTACGTATTCAGAATGTAAATTTTCCAAATTCGTTGTCATGAAGATTTTTGTTTGGTTCCATGATGCCTTAACGTCGAACCGGTTCTCATAATTTAAACCAAAAATTCGGTACGACTGTCAAATTTTTTTCCGTGTAGGTTTGATGTCATGTGGTGGACACGAAAGCATTGTTTATATGGAGTTTCGGCGAAATAAAGTTTTTAATGTGTAAATGGTGAGGAAATTATGCTATCTTTCTGCTTTTTGCTTTTCAATGAGTAATTTTTAGTTAATTTAGATCGAGGAAGTAGGTACTATTAGGAACAAAATTGCCAGCCAAATTCCTTAATATATAGTTGTGCGACCAATTATAAAAAAAGCCTTTCCAATGACCTAATGGGCCAAAATTGAATGTTGTAACTTGAGGCAAGGTGGACTTGGAAAATGCGGATTGGATCAGCTCTTCCGGTCTTGATGGTTAGCTGGGCTCTCCCTCGGGTTTATTCCGCCTCGTTTATCCCTTCAAATCTGTTGCCCTTCATCGTCTGAGCCCCCGTGAAAAACCTCAGGTGTTGACTGTAACTGGATGGTTAACTTCAGCTAATCCCAAGAAGACCTTCGATTCGAGAGATGTTAAGAATGCTGAATGCTCACGTTTAGCGTTATCTCGCAAAGACAAAGTAAACTATACGCAATGGAGATTCAACATGAACATTATTTTTAGGAGAGGAAAAAAATTACTTGAAAAATCTTAGAAATACTTTTTTTATTAGTTAGATTAGCTGCATTGCAGGATTTTTATTCTGAAGAAAATGAAAATGTTACTGGGTTAGTATCGTTTCATACTTAACAATTTTAAGAAGAAAGGGAAATCAAAATTAGAAGATGCATATGGTTTTATTTGAATATTGCTACAATCGAAATGGTGAAAATTAGCATGAATCAATAGTAATCTAAAAGAAAATTGGCTTACATCCAGAAAAAGATTAGTTTGAATCAACAACATTTGTTTCAATTCAACCCTAAATATGGTAATTATTGCAGAACAAAGTATTTGGTTGACTCAAAAAAAATGGTTGGTTAATAAAATTTGGTTGATTATAGCATATATTTGTGATATTTATTATTTATTATTAGGTCCTTGAACTACAAAATATCTCAATAAGGCAAGACCGTTCTGCAGAAAACCATTTTCAATGTGAATTTTGTTGTACCCTTTGTTTATTTAATTCCAAAAATCTTTTTATTGATATATCAATAATCTGATCGATGTAAATAAACGTTGCGATTACGCGACCAAAGCAGCCAGACTGTCCTCCGACTGACTTTTAGGAGTGCGTACTGCGTTTCAAAGGCGTCAGCCAATACAAATTAGGCGGGCGCTTTGCAATACCAAAATGTAAAATGTCCGCAAAATTTCTACTGGCTGGCGCCTCCGAAACGCACTGCGCAAATTCCGCTGTAGCATACTCCACCAGTAGAATGATGAATTAATTGTACTCATATCAAAAGAAAGTTTCTATAATACCTACACGGAGAGAAAAATCAGCGTTTGAAACGACGCTTATTCGTCGTTTGAAACTACGAGTCTTGATCGTCGTTCAAAACGACGAGAACTGTAGATTGAAATGACGAAATCTTCGATCAAAACGACGATACGTATCGTCGTTTGAAACCACGACTCTCATAGTTTGAAACGATGTGGATCGTGGCTCGAAACGATGATCGCGCTGCAACCAAAAATAAGCCCCGCCCATATCAGCACACTTGCACGTGTTACAAATGCAAGAGTTTCGTAGTTTCAAACGACGATCCATGTCGTTTCAAACGACGAAGCGATTCGTAGGATGAAACGACGATATTCGTCGTGTCAGACGACGACGAGTCGTCGGTTTGGACTACGATGCCCTTTCGTCGTTTCAAACGCTGATTTTTCTCTCCGTGTAGAAAAGATTATGAAATTTACAAAACGCAATAGAAAGACATTCATCCTATGTTAATTCAACGTATTTCTAATTTTTACCATAGAAAATAGGGAAAACTGCCATGGTCTGAAGAGCAAAATAAAAATAAATTCGCATTCACTGTTTTATATATGAAGGGTGCCGCGGCAAAAGTATATAAGTCCATCGGGACAAATTTTTCACAAAGTGCATTTGAGATTTGATGGAGCTCTAGAGACCTCGATAATCAAAATTTTGAAAAATTTAATATTTTTCGTCAAAAATCGACTTATCTAATAACCGTGTAAGTCCATGGATTTTTAAATCAATTTTTTAAATTCCAGTTAACATTAAACATGCTTGAAATATTACAAGTGTATTACGAGACAAATAGAAGGCTGAACAGTGCAAAATTAAATTTAAAAAATCGTTTATATATAAAAAAAATGGATTTTACAATACTACAGTGTTATTCCTATACAAAATATTTGGTGTCTTTGGATTTTGTGTCTATCTAATACAACACCAGAATGTAATTGAATACAAATATTAAAATGTTCACATGCGATTGATCACAGTTTTTCCAGATAAAAACCGACATCCGGTTCGAATTTGGATATATCCTTTCACCACAATTGTCCTGCATAATTTTAGAGTATTTTTAAGTCAATAAATCGTGTTTTGAAAAAAATGGCATTTATATGGTTATGTCGTGACAACCGTCATATATAGTAAAAAAAAAAGGGAGCTGCAACGACTGTACCCAAAATATTCGGTCATAGTAATTGTCCTTGTGATCGATGCTCTCGTAGGTGCAAAGCTATCACTGGTTCGTAACCTTAAAGCCGTACCCGCGTGCCAAAATAAATATCCGTGATGAATGCAGAAAGCTGTCATGCTTGGGTCGCTTCGTGTCCTCAAGACAGACGAGGGTTTCGCCGGCCTGTCGTTGTGATTTCATCGGGCCCTGTGTGACCACCCATCTCACGGTCGTGAGACGTGGCCACAGGTGGGATTTACCGCGGTTCTACTGGGAGCTGATGTCATTTTAGATGGCTGTTGCTCCCAGTGGGACCATGCGGTGGCTGTTAAACAATTTTTCCTGTGATAAAACAAATGATAAGATTCAGGAATTCGACCATCCTCATGAACCTTGACGCATGTGACGACATTCGGCACTGAATTTCCTATTTTAAATGGCAATTTTCGCAAAACACTACATTCAAGTGATTTTCCTCACATTGCACCTTCCCATTAAGAATGGTAATTTTTCTATACTATTTTTAAACTTATGTTATTCATTGCAACAACGGTTTTATTATTTAATTTGTAAATATCACTTTTTTCTAACTTGAATTTGCTATCGAAAATATTAGTCTTTACAACACTAAACGGCAATTATTAAGCTTGGAGTGTATTTATAATTGATATGGAAAAAGTATTTCTTCCGGCCGCTGTGGCAATTAATACTATTTTCTCAACTATATCCTAGATTGTCATCGAACTCTTGTAAAAATAAATATTTCAATGCGAAATTTTCCTACCAATAGTTTCTCCGTGTAAAATAATAATTTTAATCGGGTTTTCTGTACAAAAAAGACGCAAATAAATAAATGTTATAGGGAAAGCTTCTCTCTTGTATATAAAACACGTTTAATTAATTATTTTATAAATAATCCTTCGGAAAATAATTGGAGAGGAATGCATAGTATTGTATACTCCTGGAGGCCCTATTCGGTTTAGTTCCCCATCTCTTTCAAGCATGTTGTAGGTGCATAGTCAAGTTTAATTGGTTATTGTGTACCTAGGAATGAAACAGTCTCTTTATCCGAGCGTGAGTTTTGCAAACACGTGAGGATAAAAAGACCTTTCACTTCTTGGTACATACGATCTTTTATGTAACAAAGGTATGATTTACAAGTTTATCACGTCTGACATTTGAGGTTAGGTTGACGCGTTCCATACTCATACAGGGGTGACAGGGAAGATGCATGCGTGGAGAAATATTTATTATTCTTCTCCGCACTACTTTTAGAACTGAAAAGACTCTGATAAAACGCGTAAATCCTGCCTGCATTATATGAAATTCCTTTATCTTTAACTTGATTTATAAAATTGACAAATAAAAAGTCCATTGATTATTTGCGTTAAGGTCATAATTGTTAATTTAAATGTAATCGTACTTTTAATTTACAAATAAAGCTAATTCCATTCCTTGAAAGGTTTTTTACCATCCTATTCGTCATGGTTTTATGGAAATTATTTTATTTAGAAATCATACATATAATTATGTGTAGTTAGTCATTTTTTTAACTAGACAATTTCCTAAATAATATGTAATAAAAACGTGAGGAATAGAATTGCAAAGAAATTGCAAGAAATTGCAAGAATTGCAAGAAATCAAATTTGAATTGAATGAAAATTACGACTTTTACCCAAAGCGGAAGAAGAAAAATGGAAATAACTACATTAAAATAAACAATTATGACCTGAACTATTTTTTCTTTCTTTACTTTTGGTTTCTCTTATAAAATTGGTTGCAATAAACAATTTTATATATGACGTTAAAGGTTAAGTAATTTTGAGCTTGACTGTACACCTAGAACATCCTTAAGACTTAAGGTGCTTACACCCAAATTTTTTACCTGATACTAGTAAAGCTTTCTTTTAACGTATTTGGTATATTCTATAAAAAAAGTTTATCCAATCAGTGAAATAATTTTTTGAATTAACAAAACCATTGAACCAAAAACTTGTGTTGGTATAAGCAAACGAATTTGGTCAATGGAACAAAAATTTGGTTCACTAAACCAAATTTTTTTCTCATATCAACAGAAAATTGTTTCTGTATCTTTACAGAACACATTTCATTAGAACTATATGAGTTCATTGGATAATAACAGAAATACACAAAGAAATTTTCTCAATACTTAATATGTATTGGTACACTACATTATATATGGGACTTCATACAATACACTGGATCCACAACATAATGAGACGACTTGTGACTGACGAATTTAGCCCTCTCTCTTATTTCTTCATTAAATTGAAAGAGAGAGAGAGAGGGGGGAAGGGGGATTTTTAACCAATAACTGCACCTCGGAAAAGACTTTTTGTTTCGTTTTTCAGTCTGTATGCGAGAAACCCGACCACTTGCTTCGCGTGGGTAAATGCAACGGAAAATTGGAAAACAATTACACTAGAGTCTCGATAGATGAACAATTTCGGGGGTTGCCTGAAAATAGCCTTGTTCATATAGCGCGTACAGCGAAACGTAAACAGTCAGGGCCACCTGAACCGTTTCCATGATATTGCGCAATTTGCTTGACTGAGTAGTAGTGCATGCCTCCCTTCAGAGGCGGAGTCGCAACCGTCTCTCGCCCTGCCCCCTGAGAAACTGCATGGACCAGCAATTCTAGGAATCCATATATCGCGTGCGATCGCGCGTTCAAATAGTGAGACTCTGGTGTACTTTAACTAAGCATAGATTCAAGGCCAATATTCTCAATTTGAATCAGTCAAAATTGACTGATTCAGTCAATTTTGACTGATTCAAAAAGTCTGGATTCGACGACTGACAAATCAGACATTTTGACTGTTTCAAATCAGTCATTTTAAATCACTGCTGGAATCAATCATTTTGATTGATTTAATCAGTCATTTTGAATGTTGAAATCAGTCATTTTGATT
>CAKNXH010057187.1:36113-65643 GCA_932178445.1 Andricus quercusramuli
CCCCCCCAAAAAATTGATACGGTTCCCGCGCCTACCTTTTTCCCCGACATTCTTCAGACCTTAACTAAGAGCTGTGTGTAATGGCAGAACTTTAGCATAATGCAAAACCTCGGGAAAATTAATTTAGTCGAAAATGTCAACATAATTATGAATACACGATTCCTCGCTAAACTTGCATGTTGAAGCTATCTTTATGTATGCCATTACAATTCTTTTCAAATTCTACCTCAATTTAAAAAAAAATCATCGCGATACGATGAAAACTCGCTGTGAAAGTCAAATTTTTTCTTGCGCGTCCAATTTTAAGCCAGTCGTTCGGTTTTTGTGAGAGAGAGCATCAATTTTTGGGGGGGGTTTTTCCGGACTTTTCAATCACTTCTGCCAAGGGTTTTCCAAGCGACTAGACTTCTGCCATTGTTTGACCGCTCTTAGTTGAAACCTGGAGAATGTTCCTAAACAAATTTGACGCGGCCACCTAATCGATTTTTTTGGCATATTTTACGTCGTGGAAAACCGGCTGCCATTTTCATACGCAAAGGTTGCAGACTGGCAGAGGTGCCATTTCATGATGTATTAATGTTTTTCTTACAATTTTCGAGCTTTGATCTTGGGCACCGAATCGAGTCTTTTTTTGTAGCTAGCTCTCCGTCTATAATAAATAAATAATATTTAGCATGCTTATTCCTTAAGGAATAAGAAGTTGATAAAAAAAAATTTTGACCCGGAATGAAGGGTGGAAGCACCCCCAAAAAATGGCTTTTACGATTATTTTGGAAAGGTTGTATCTATAAGAATCGAATTTTTGCAGACAACTTGTACATAAAATATGCATAAAAATTATGGTATTCACTTTTCCTTTGTCGGCCATATTTTCCGAGATATCCACCCTGGGTGGTGGGGGTGAGTTGTACCGCGCGGGTCGTACGCTCTTTTCGTAGCTCATATCTCGAAATGGGATTATTTCTAGATGGAAGTGTACAGTACTGAAATTATATAGAATTTTTCGTTCTAAAATTCAAGTTCTATGGATTTTTATCAAAAACCCATCTCATTTGGAGATATGAGCTACGACAGGAGCGTGAGATCCGCGCTGTCAAACTCACCGCCTACTCCCAGGGTGGATATCTCGGAAAATGTGGCCAACATAGAAAAAGTGAATACCATAATTTTTTATGTATATTTTACGTCAAAATTATTTTTCAATAAATTCTTATGCCTTAAGGAATATGCATGCCAAATATTAATCATTTGCTATTTTTTTCACTTTATAAAAGTTAAAAACTTTTGGTCCGCTATTTTGAATGTTCTTACCTCAAATTCACAATCACCAAACGCTATATGCATATTATATGCAGTGTCAAATTACCGAACAGGTTTTTTTGTTTCTTCTAGATAACTTTTGAGAAATTGAACGTATTGAATCGGGCACTGGCACACTTTGTTTGAGTCCTGAAAGGAAACAAGAATCAATTAACCAGCCCTTCTTACCTAACGGTTCTCATTTTATCCGTGAAAAATGTATCGAAAAATAAAATTCCAATTTTACGCCAAACGACGCGAAATACGTACATAAATCTAAAAGAGGATTTATACTTCTCAAACGAGCTACAATTTTGCCTTTAATCATTTGATTGATTTAATATGTATTTCGTAAATTTGATGTTTCTATAGACGACAGCGAAAACTAGAACGAAAAATATTAATTTGTTTGTTATCGAAAATCATAAAAAATCATTGCCCGGAAACGTTCTCTAGTTAAATCCATGTCTTTTAACACACTTTCTGAACTTAAAATGATACCTGCAACAAACAAATTATTATTTTTCGTTCTAGTTTTAGCTTTCATCTATAGAAACATCAAATTTTCGAAATACATATGCGTAATCCATCTGGCTTACCTAAAATATTCCTATTGACAAAACTTTCTGAGGTCCCCTCGTACCATGATAAGAATGAAATCCGTGATTTTTTCGCGTCATGGGTTGTCTTTCAATGACATCATACCACCCTTGGTAGAAAATTTGAATTTGATAATATAATATAACATTTAACACTCAGAGAAAAAGTCGTCTTGAAACAAAAGCATCCTCCTCTTGCCTGTTTCGTTTTGCACGACGTGAATATAAATGTTTACACAAATAGAATTATTTGGCTGAGAAATTAGGAGAAGCTAGTAGCATAAGGAAAGTTTTTGCTGCTAAAGGATTTCTATTGAGACAAATGAAAATCCTCTCAACTTAAATTTAAGATAAAATTCCATTTACGTCAAAAAACATCATTTTGCCACAAGAGGACATTTCTCTCAATGTAATAATGCTGCAAATCAGAAATTTATTATTGAAAGAGTATTTGCTTAGAATGGTCCATTTCTTTTTAATGTGTTCACTGTAAATATGTTGTTGTTTATTGACTTTGATTGAAGTATCTTTAAATTTTAATATAACTGGAGTTTGACAAAGAATAAGTACACTGTAAAGAAGCGGAGTTAAATTAACTCCTTGTAGGCCCTATAAAAGTCCCGCCACATGGAGTAAAATATGTTTTCCAATCGGAGTTTTAAAAAATTCAGTAAGAATCTCAAAATGTTTTTTTACTCTGGGTCGATTATGTTTTAACATGAAAAACATGCCTTTTCACATGAAGTCACCTTTGTTATAAGATAAGAAGCACGTAAATTAATATTCATATTTATCTAAAAACTTGTTCTTAAGGTATCAGCAGTATCCCAGCTTAACCTAGTTTATATCAAATAACCCTGGTATAAAATACAAATTTCAGGGATTTTCTTTTTATTTGTTTAAATCAAAAATGAAATTTAAGCTTTATAAGTTGGGGCTACTCTTTTGCGAAATATTAAAAATATTTTTGTAAAAAAGCTACGCCAGTCAAAAGTTACCACTTTTTGAAGAATTACCCATTCAAACGAGACGGTCTGTAGATTTTGCGACTCTCCCACGAGTTGCCAGAATGATTGGCAAATAATTTAAGAATGTAGTTTACTAAGAGTAGAATCAAATGCGTAGGTATGTATCGTAGAGCCATCTTAACATTAATGACCCACACTCAATGTCCCTACAATAAGGACAATGAAGACAATAAGGTCTTCCGTCCTAGTTTGGAACAAAGCACTGAGGTTCATTCCTAAAGATTCAGAACCAAATGCAACCAAGCAGCTTTCATTAGCGTTTGAGAGTTGTGACGAAAGGTGCGACGACGCTGGCGACGATGTGGATAAGGAAGACGATAACAATACGAAGAGGACGACGTTGATGACGACGACAACTACGCTCAACTACCGTACAATAATAATCAGTGCATAGAGCAATACACTGCTATAATGCTGCGTCCATTATATTGTTTTGAATTAGGTGAGCCATTGCCAGCTGGCAGCGTTTTAATACCAGGGTTTTACATTTCCTGTGCTCGCTGGATCCAGCCATACCTCCTCTTTAACTTTGTCCCCACCTCTTACCCTTACCCTTCCCCCTTATTCGCTCTCGTTCTCGTACGCTCGTTTTCGCTCCACTTGTTCTTTTTCCCCTTTTCCACAAAACTACGCTTCAGTACGCCCTTTATTTTCAGGAACCCTGTCGAATCGAGTTCTTTTTAATTGATGAAAGATGGCGGCGGATTTTGTTAACGACTCTAGATGCTGAATAACCTGGATGAGGGTAGCTGCGGTAGAATGGTGCAGAAATATCTACTGATGCCATATATTTAACGGATAAATGCCATTGGTACTGTGAATTGCACTATTTGGAAAGGAACGCTTGACTCGCTTAATTTGCTTATTTTTTGATTAGTGAAAAGTCGGGCACTTATTGACTTCAGTGAAAACTTTTACGATATAATCATTTGACATTTCTGACTTAACTACCCCAGGTGAAAATATCCGCGTGAAAGTCCTTGTGAAAATACACGTAGAAATTGACACACGGAAAAAATTTATCCGTAAAAAAGTCACGAA
This sequence comes from Andricus quercusramuli, assembly GCA_932178445.1. Classification (NCBI taxonomy): domain Eukaryota; kingdom Metazoa; phylum Arthropoda; class Insecta; order Hymenoptera; family Cynipidae; genus Andricus; species Andricus quercusramuli. Next base: position 40,081 of record CAKNXH010057187.1, read on the forward strand.
CTAGTAGCTAGGTCTCGGATATGAGAAAAATTTATCGGATATTGATGTATTTTCATAAATAATCTGCGAACTTTGAGAAAGAATTGACGAACTCGATGTGAAAATTCTAAAACGATGTATCACTTTTTTTTACGTGAATAATTGCAAAAGTATTACGAGTGATTAGGAAAAGATTCTCAGAGCGCTCACGAGCCTGCCCGACAAATCTGGGAACTGGAAAGTAGGTTTGCTTTTACGTGGCCCGCACACACGCTCGCCCAAACGCACGGTGCGTGTGTGCCCTCGGATGTGTGCTTTGACCTCGTCGGATGAGTGGCTAGAAGTTTTATAATACATATTTTGTTTGGCCTCCATGGCTGCGCGTGTTTACGCACTCCTGGTTTATGTTTACAAACTGGCGAATCAGCAGTCTTTGAGGGTTCGAATCTTCTGAGTTGCGAATTTATAAATTAATATAAATTGAATCGCTCAACTAAAACTTTTCCTTCTTATATTTCAGTCTGAAATTTTCAGGAACTGTTAGTAGGAAATTCGAACTGTTCGTAAAAAACTTCGAAAGTTATATCCATACATTTCTCATCGAAATAAGGGATGTAGTGTTTCATTTTTTTATCTCGTATCAAAGACCTAGCTACAAGTTCGTGACTTTTTCACGGATAAATTTTTCCGTACAGGAAAATTCGAATGGTATTTTGTAACAGTGTACGTGGGTATCCCTGTAGAACAATAAACGTAATGTTTTAACTGTAATTACCTCGTAAACCGTAAGAGATAGGCAAAAATGGATGCCATCTTTTAGTTTTCGTTATCCTGCGAACTTTAAAACATATCTTATTGCACGGGTCTAGTGGGGGGTTTACGAGTTTAAGTACGCGGAAACCAACACAAGTACCACGCAGTACCACATAAAGTACCAACGTTTTGTTCCTCGTTTTAACCCTTAAACGGTACACTCCTTTCTGGCCCCTACTAAAGGTACACAGGTGCGAATCTGGATTTTGCATATTCAACTTCGAATATAACAAAAAGATTGAGACTAGAAAAATGTTAAACACACGTTTTTTGTGTGAAATTTCCTGCTGAATCTGATGGTTCTATAGAGATGTAGATAATCATGAAATTTTCTTATGACAATTTGTTTTAAATAAGTCGGTGTTTTTGAAAAATTACTTTTTTGGAAAAAATTCGCTATTTATTTGCATTTTATTCAAATCAATTAAATTTTGCAGGATTTTGCAGTTAAAGGAACACATAATCATGTAAAAATATTGTTGATGCCGATAACGTGAATCTAGTATTTTTCCCGGTAGGTCAAAGTTAGGGTATTTTCAAATGCATGATTTACACTTCAACGTTCTTGTTTGCCGGGAAATGAAAGGAATGAAACAATTACATTAAAATCTTTCTTTTATTTAAAATTTCTCTCGGAAATACAAGACATGCACGCTAGTCCATTTTCTATTAAAGTGAAATAATAAGTGAAATAAAAATTCATTCAAATTTTTCAGATTATCATAGAATATTCTTGCTATTTCACACTCTATTCAACTTTAGCCCTATGTATCTGGTGGGAAAAATCATATTTTTGCAAAATTCATTGGAAGTTATCATGAAAAATCGATAAATAACAAATAAATGTACATAAACATACTTACGTTCAACAAACGAACGAAACTCTTTCACTTGAGAACAATTTTTAGAAATTCCAGCTGGCAACACTTTTCCACACGTAAAAGGTACACAGGTGCTAATTCGCACCACTTCGATTTTCTCGTCCTTCTAGCTCGGACAAATCAACTGAACTGGTACTAAACGCGTTAGGGCCTGAAATCTTTGGGCTCGGCCATATTTATCGTGGTAGGGATAATCCCGTACAGCTTTCCATGATCAAATGCTAGCAACGTTTCAAAAACGATGGTGCGAATTCGCACCAGTGTACCGTTTGAGGGTTAAATCACTACTCGAATTTCACGTGCATTTCCTCGATTACCACGTGTGTTTCCACGTAAAGTTCTACATATATATTTCCACGCAAAATTCCCCGCGAATATTTTCACCTGGGCACCTAAACTGATTCAATCAGTTATTTTGAGTCTAAATAACATTTATAGTTAGAATTCAGTGACTCAATTAAATTAGTGAACATTTTAACTGATTAAAATTTAGAGAGGACATTTTCTTAGGATGGCCCTAGTAATTTTGTTTTACGGAGGTCTGCCACGTTGATATCGTCTTTTTATAAATGACCGAGTTTGCTTTTAATCCAGTAGCCAGTAACACTTCTGTATGCACTAATAGTGCCGCTCAGTATCTTTTGTTTAAAAAGTCCGCAAAAGTCCCCTGATTATGAATATCAAGAGTGCTTTTTCAAAATCCTGGTCGCTTTTGTTTAGAAATTTTATCAACAATTCCATTATTTATTAACAAATTTTCTTTATAAAATTGTATATTTGGAAAGCTCATTAAAAAACAGAACTTTTATGTTTAATTAAATTTTTCTATAGAGTTAACCGTTTTAGAGCGTTCTCAGAACACTTGCTCCACCTATAGAAATAATCAATTTTTCGATGGAGTCAAAACTTTTGTTAATTTTTAAGTGTTACAATCGGTACTTTTTTTAACAACTACGTATACAATATTTTGTACTTCTTTGTGAAAAAAATTTATTTACAACGTCGATGCTATAATTTTTATTTAATTATTGATTTGATGAGGAAAAAATTAGTTTTCGAAACGTTGGCAGCAAATATGAAATAAAGGATTAAACAACGAATCTCCTTTCTTTGGTCTGAAATATGTCATTACCAACGTATATATATTATATTATTATAAATTTACAACACTCAGGCAAACAACATCGCTTCAACATCTTCATTAATCTAATTAATTATTGAGGAAATCTCGCTTATTACAAATACTTTTTTTGCATTGCAAAAATCTCAATTTTTTTGTTAATACCAATTTTTATAAAAAATGCGTATACTTGATATAGCTTTCGCTGTTAAACTTGATTTTAATATTAGATGAAAAAGAAAAACGTTGTTTGTCCTTATAAACAATTAATTGTACAATCATATTTGGTCTGTGTCAGCTGCAATTTTACAATTAAGATTGTTTTATTGATGTGTAAACATCTTAGACCTCGATATGGGAAGTCGCGCCTGATTCAAATGAAACCGCGACTAGATAAAGTGTAACGCAGGCCTCTGTCAAACGCGCCAGGCCTCTGTCAAACGCGCTGTATCTCATGCTACAGGAGGCTTGCTTCTCTCTCTCTCTCTCTCTCTCTCTCTCTCTCTCTCGATCTCCCCTCTCTCTCTCTCCCCTGAATTTTTCATAATGAAATTTCAATTTTTAATATTCTTCTTCGTGGAATATAATTAGCCTTATTCTAAATTTAGATGCGTAAAATAAGTGCGACACAATGTGTTCTTTCAGAGAACTGATATCGGTCCGCATCGGTATTTTATAAACAAAGCTTGACTGAGCAGGCAAAGAAGAGAATGCGTTTTAGGAAATAAAATAGTTTGAAGGATGAATCAATACATTTTTTAAATGTTCAAAATTATATAATTTTTAAACAATTTTAGGTTGAAACACTACAATTAAAGGAAGGACGACTTGAATTTGAAAATTTTAAACTTTTTACATTTTCAAGTGGACTGAATTGTGAATCTAAATCATTCTCGAATCCACTGGAACACACACACAAAATTTCATCGAAATCGGTCAAGCCGTTTAGGAGGAGTTCAGTCACATACACGCGAACAGAAGAATTATATATATAAAGATTGAAACATTCAAATTCAAAAATGTCACTTATAAATTAAAAATTGAAAAAAAATGAAACAATGCAAATTTTTAAGTTTGTATTCAGCACTCTAAAATTTGAATGATTCGAGGCTTATTTTATTAAAAATAATTCAATTTCAATTTTTTTATTTTTGAAGATTTCATTTTTACTTTCTTATTTTAAATTTATTATAACAGATATAGCGAACCTCAAAGCGTGTCCAGAGTTCTTTGAGAGAAATTTGTAAGTGTTATAAATTATATCATTTTCAAACTATTTTAACTTAAAAGCAATACAATTTAGTGATTATAAGTTGTTTCTTGACAAATATAAATTAAAAAATGTCATTTACAAATTAAAAATTAAAGAAAATAAAACAATGAAAATTTAAAAGTTTACATTCAGCACCCTGAAATTCGAACGATTCGAGGTTTATTTTATTTTAAATAATTCAATTTTATTTAGTTTATTTTTGTATGTTTGATTTATAATTTCTTATTTTAAATAAACAGTCAAATATAGTTAAATATCGAAACAAACATTTTTTAATTAAAAATTTTCAAACTGAATGCTTAAAAAATGGAGTATTTTAGAATGGAATAATCTGTGGATAGGATTTGAAATTAAATAAAAGCATTTAATTATGAATATACTAATCAAAATGTGTTTGAAAATTGAAAAAAGATTTTGAAGTTTCAATCGGATGCAAACATTTCATTAATTACTAAGGCTTTCGGATTGAAAAATTTCAATTTTTAACGTAACAATCTATAAATTATTTAATTATGAACAGATTCATAGTCGTCTTATAAAATCAATTTTATTATTATTATATTGTTATGAGTCGAACTATAGTTCAATTTCAAAAATAAATACCTAATTTATATTTACAGTTTATCAACTCAACAATATTCTTGTTTTCTTTTTTTGTCAAAGTTAACCCGTGCCCCCGAGCCTTTGAAAATAGCAGTTTTCCATTAAATTCATACTAAAAACGGTTGTTTTCGGGAGATAAGTGATAGATTTTAATTTTACAGAAATAGAATATCTACATTGAATAGTTTATCAGAGAATGTAATACACTACTATGCAAAAGTTTCTAGACCTATCTTTTTCAATACTTTACAAAATCACTCTAGTTTTAGAAATATTCAACTCTAAATTTTAATGTTTCCGAAAAATGTTAATAAATCAAAAAGCAATTAATATTTTTTAATCTCTTTGCACTAGTTTTAAAGATAATTTTCAGAATTATTTTAGTGACTTGATAAGATATTTCTAGAATTTTTCCTTCGTTGCAATCAAAACCTGAGCTTAATTTAAAGAACTTATCAATATTGATATAAAGTCAGGTTTTGATAACTGAATTAAAACATATTAATAGAACAGTATTCTAGCAGACTTGCAGAAAATTATCTTCAAAATTAGCCCAAAAACAATACAAAATTGGCTATTTCCGAATTTATTGATATTTTCTGGAAAAATTAAGATTTGACGTTTTTTCAAACAACTTGTAATAAAATTAACACATACTGGCTTTCATTTATGTCCATAAAACTGGTACTTTTATCACCCTTTATGCAATAATTGAGAGAAAATCTACAGTTTATTATTATTAAAATTAGGGTGCTTGTTCAACCTAGTGGAAAATAGATGTCCAGAAACTTTTGCACGACATGAAATATAAGAGAAAATAAATTTTTATACTCCTACATGCGCGTCAGTTATTATTTGCTTTGGGTAAGATTTCAATTTCAGTTAACGTTTACCGAAGATGTTTACACATCAATCAGTCTTGGGTCGTATTTTAGGACGCACGTGATGTTTTTTTTAGTTATTTATCTGGTAGTTTCCCAATAATCTTTGTCACTGTCACAATCTGAAAAAATCTTATTTTGTTAATAACAATCGTTATCAACAAAAACCTAGGTTAACAAAACCTGCTCGTTTTATTCACGTTTCTTGAATGTAATGTGATGTAAGTTTATTGCTTCTCAGATTACCGAAATCGATAGCAAGTGGGTGCCGATACAGAAATAATACCTATAGTACTGCCGTCCAAACTAAAAAGATACATAAGTGACATTTTTATGAAAAATGAGTTTTTGGTATCGTTGAATTCGTAAGAGAAAGCTGCGTCTAACTGTGTTAATAAAAATGATTAATTATTAATATTTATTGCAAAAAATGATTGTTTGTAAATGAGGAAAGTCAAGAAAGTTAAAAAATACAACATAAAAAGATACACAAAGCACTTGTCGTGTCCTAAAATTTGTATAAGGCATGTAATACGTCCTCAGCATACAAATCAAAAAGAACCTAAAGAACTTTGTGTCTTTTTTGCCTTGTAAAAGTGACCGAGTGCGGAGCGAATTTACAAACGAAAAGAATCGCTTGCTCTTACGTATATTTTAGCCTTGTGAAATAGCTTGGACTCTGATCGGAAATCCAAGGAAAATAAGTCCCGGCTAAATTCGGCTTTACATTAGCGATGATCGTTTGCGTAAGTTCGGGACAGCCGCTGAACAGACAGTGTCCCTTACGATAAAGGCATCGTCGCAAGTGCCTTTGTCTTCTTTTTGCCTTGTATTTTTTACTTTTCGCGACTAGCAAAAAATCGCAAGTCCATTTTCTAATAGAAATTGTTTAAAAAATCAATTTTTCATTGCAAAATATAAAAGAGCACTTTAGAATTTTTCCTTTAAAAATTCTAAATTGTTATTCCCAGACGTTAAATCAAGAATAATTACATCACGGAAATTCTTTTCATAAAAGAGCACATTATTTTTACCCAAATAGTATATCTAGATTATTCAAAATTTTATTCGATCTCAGAGTTCTTTGGGCAAACAGTTTCTCTCGATTTTCTCCTTTATCTCTTTTAAATTTGCTCTTAATTCGATTTTTTTAGTTATTTACCTGGTAGCTTCAAAGGAATCTTTCTCTATATATCACTACTCTGAAAAAATAGATTTTTTTTGTTGACAAAAATTGTTATAAAAAAGGAACGATTTTTGAGTGGTGACGATGAGAATGATTATTGGCAAATTAACAGATAACTAAAAAAAAAAATCGAAAATCCTAATTGCAAAATTGCAGCTGGCACAGACCAAACATGATTTTACAATTAATTGTTTATAAGGCCATAGTTAACAAAAGGTTTCAATTAAAAGAAAATATATAAGAGACAAAGATTTTCTTTTTCATCTAATTTGAGATTCAGGTTTAAAAGCGAAAGCTACACTACCGTCGGAAATTGTGCGTACGACTCGGTTAGGTACCAATAGACGTGGAATTTCATGAGCTTTTCAACTGTTTTTTAAAAAATGCCCTATCTCTTTTTTTCGCCGAAATATCGTCGTTCGAAGTCAGCAGTGATTTTTAATAGCGCTCACGCGAGTCGTGCGCACAATTTCCGACGGTAGTGTATATATAAAATATACGCATTTGTTCATAAAAATTGGTATTAAAAAAAATTGAGATTTTTGAAAATGTCAATTTTTGTGCAAATCCAATTGTTTATAATGTTCTACCTTCAAAACGGTTAGCTCTATAAAAAATGTCACAAAACATAAAACTTTTGTTTTTCAATGAGATTTCTAAATGTAATTTTAGAAAAAAATTTGTTAATAAATAATGAAATTGTTGATAAAATTTTAAAAAATGACCAGGATTTCGGAAAAGCACCCTTGATATTCATAATCAGAGAACTTTTGAGGACTTTTTAAACAAAAGATACTGAGTGGCCATAGTAGTGCATACAGAAGTGTTACTGGCTACTGAAATATTTATCATTATTGTCTGTGAATTAGTGCAGCATTTAACGCAAAATCCTGCGTTAGCTATTATTACAGCCTCTGGCAACCGCAGATTCAGCTATTTCCTTCTCTCAACAGTGATCACCACTTTCCTAATTATATTCATAAGGCTTCTAAAGTTCGAGGGCTGCCGGCCTTTGTTCATACACAAATAACGCCAAGTTCCTACATTAAATCTAACATCATCGCAAATGATTTCAAACATCGTATTAAAATAACTTATAACATCCTCATCTCATCAGTCACTTGACTTAGTCTGTGGCTATGATGAAAAACCGGGCTCACCCTAGAACAAGTTTGAAAAAAGTAATAATGAATGTTTTATGTTACGTTTAACAATGCCATTATCAGGGCGGTATTAAATGAAACGATAAAAGAAGCTGCTTCTTCCCACATGATAATGTGGAGTCTGTAAACTCTTTAAACAATTTATTAATAATTTAATGAGAAAAATGATTTTTTCTACGAATAAATGTTTTCTTTGTTTCATTTGTTCATACTGTTTGTTATTATTATTATTATTATTATTATTATTATTATTATTATTATAGATTAGCAGTTCGAACTCGAAAGTTCATTGCCTCATCTACCCGAGACCGCCACACATCTCTATCCTGTGCATCCTCCATCCAGTTTAAGTAATCATGTCCTAGTTCTTTTAAATCATCCCTTACATTTTTCTCCCATCTGTTTCTCGGTCTGCCTAAGGGTCTCTTACCAATCGGTTTCCCTCTTAAAACTTGCGCCACTGTTCTTTCATTTCCCATTCTTGCTACATGCCCTGCCCATCTTAGTTTACGCGCTTTCATTACTCTATTAATATTTGCTGACCCGTAGAGAGCATGCAGCTCATCATTATGCAGTTTTCTCCATTCGCCGGTCTCTTCGTCCCTTTTTGGACCATAGATTTTTCTAAGTACTTTATTCTCAAAAACTCTAAACCTATTCTCCTCTCCTTTCGTCAGCGCCCACGTTTCGCACCCGTACATGACGACCGGCATTATTATTGTTTTGTAGATTCTTACTTTGATGTTTCTAGATAGCAATCGCGATTTTAATAGTGTGTTTGCTGCATAGTAGCACCCATTGCCAGCGTGCAGTCGCGCGTTGATTTCCTTTTTAATCTTATTTTCGCTAGTTATAATTGACCCGAGGTATTTAAACTCGCTAACCCTTTCGAATTTCATATTTCCGGCTGTTAGATCCCCGTCTTGATTACTTTGTTCAGATCTGACGACGGTCATATATTTTGTTTTCGTTTCGCTAACCTCCAAGCCAATATCTTTGGCTTTTGTGATCAAGATTTCTGCATTTTTAGCTACCGTTTCTTTATCATCCCCTAGTATGTCGAGATCATCCGCATATCCAAGAATTTGTATTACCCCATTGAGGGTAGCACCGGTCGGATTCGCCTGCACTTGCCTAACCACGTATTCTAAAACTAAGTTAAAAAGGACGCACGAAAGTGCATCGCCCTGTTTCAGACCATCGCGGATCGAAAACTCTTCAGATAACCTTCCGTTTACGCGCGTTATTATTCGCGCGCGTATAATAGAGTCGTAAGCTTTTTTAAAATCGATAAATAGCTGATGCACTGCTTCATTAAATTCCCATTTTTTTTCTAGCAGTTGTCTAATTGTGAACATTTGATCGCTTGTAGATCGGTTTCGGCGGAATTCACACTGTTAGTCCCCAATGATTTCCTCGGCGAAAGGAGTTAGCCTACCTAAGATTACATTGGACAGGACCTTATAACACGACGACACAAGTGAAATTCCCCGATAATTGTTACAGTTCATTTTATCGCCTTTTTTAAAGATAGGAATAACAATAGAGTCATTCCATTCCTCTGGAATGCGTTCTGTTTTCCAAACTGTGCGTATTAATTTACAAATTTGTCTTTTGAGGCAAGGGCCTCCATTTTTTATCAGTTCAGCCGGTAGGTCGTCGATGCCCGCGGCTTTGTTATTTTTCAACTTCTTTATGGCCATTTCTATTTCTATATCAGCAGAATCATCAATTAGTAGATCAGCAGTGTGGATTTCGCCGAGATTACCTTCAACGGGGGCTTCGCGTACATTTAATAGTTTATCGAAATATTCTTTCCATAAATTCAGTCTCTCTGTCGCGTCGGCTACTAGGTTGCCATTTTCGTCCCTCATTACTTCCGTTCTACTTTGAAAGCCTTTCCTTATAAAATTGATTCCCCTGTACATCTCGCGCGGGTTATTCTGTTTATTATGCGTTTCTATTGCTAGTATTTTATTCTTTTCCCACTCCCTTTTCTTGGATCTATAGAGCCTATTTGTGCTTTTACTAATCTCGAGATACTTCTTATGTGTTTGATCGCACTTATTTTGTAAACTACTTAGTCTGGCCTTCCGACGTTTTTCAAACCCGAGTTTGCACTCTTCGTCATACCATGGTTTGCTTTTTGTTACTGTCTTTAAACCTATCGTAAGTTTCGCGGCTGTCTTTACCGCCTTTTTTATATTGCTCCATAGGGTTTCCGGGTCCTCCTCGTAATTATTGTTATCGTCTCTCTGTTCTTGGAGAGCGTCAAAGCTATTAGAAATCTCAACTTGATAATTTAATGTTTCTGTTGCTGTTTTGAACTTATCTATATTGAAACGAACTGTTGGCTCTGTGCGGCTTGTTTTCTTACTGATCGCTAGCCTAGATCTTAGTTTTACTATCACGAAAAAATGGTCTGAATTTAAATCCGCTCCCCTATACGATCTTATATCGAGAATGTTTGTATGACGTCTTCTGTCAATTAGAACGTGATCAATCTGATTGTGAGTGTTACCATCCGGTGATCTCCAGGTGGCCTCATGTATATTTTTATGCTTGAAATATGTGCTTTTGACAACGAGGTTCTTTGAAGCTGCAAAGTTTATTACTCTAGTTCCATTATCATTACTGACGTCATGCAAACTTGCTGATCCTATTGTAGGCCTATACATCGGTTCTTTTCCAATTTTCGCGTTGAAATCTCCCAATACTATTTTTGCGTCAAAAGTTGAGAACTTGTCAAAAACCTGCTCGATTGTTTCGTAAAAGAGATCTTTAGTGTCTTCGTCTTTGTCCTCGGTGGGGCAGTGCACGTTGATTAATACCTGTTTGCTGAAAATACCCTTCAGTACAATGTATGATAACCGATCGTTAATGAATTGCATGTCGACAACCGCTTGCGAAATTCGTTTATTAATAAGAAAACCGGTCCCCAGTGTGCGCCCCTTAGCTCCCCCGAAGTGAAAAGTATAGTTATCCTTAGAAATTGACCCGAAATCTCCCGACCAGCAGGTTTCTTGAAGTGCTATTAAGTCAGTTCTGTAATCATTTGCTATCTTAATGAGTTCGCTAAATCCGCCAGTATATAGACTACGCACGTTTAGAGTTCCCACCCTTAGATCTTTAACTGTAGTTTTTTGTTTTTGCAAGTTAGCCATGGTAGTTTCAAGATAATCCGCACGTTAGGATCCTATTCCGATCGTAGGTGAGTCCACTGTCCCGGGAGTGATAACCCCCATACCTCCCTAGGTCTAAGTATGGGAGCTTTCCGACCCTGACAAGGACCATGTCAACTTGTCGTCAGACACATTACAGTTTCATCCTCGTATCCTAACGTCCCCCTGCAAGGCAGCGCGCCAATACTGGCATCAGTACCCCTTTGGCCCTATACAGGCGAATCATTCCACACATCCCTTGCGGGCAGTGTCATCGCTGCGGTGTCCAATGGACAGCAGGATTTTTCCCTTACAAGATTTTTAGTTTTGGTTCGGGTAGTGTTTCTAAGTGGATACACGCTGCACCTCGGCCTGCCAGGACCCCCTCATTGCGTATGAGCGTGAATGGGTGGGTCCTCCCAAACCATGGTCATCGTGTTTTCTACCAGTGCTAGCCCAACATCTTAGGCTGGGCTCACCACACCCACGACTGGTTCCTATCGGCTGTCCGCGGCTGCTTATTCTTGTATTCGCAGCTAACCTGAGGGGCAGTTCAGCCTAACGGGCCGTTCCTCTATCCGCAACCCGAGGACGCGCTGCGTAGTGGTGACAGGAACCCACCGAGCAGACTGTTTGTTATTAACAATAATAATTGTTACATTTTCGCTAAACTTTTTTCTTAAAATATCAGTCCTGAGGTACTAATAACTCAAGGAGAGAAGCCCAAAATGAAAAAAGGCTATGTTGTCTATGTCTACTAGAATGGTGATAAAGTTTTTTGTCGATGAAATGCCAGTTTTCGATCCACTAGTCCAAACCAAAAAAGTCGCTTGTGATTGTAATATTTTTTATATAAAGTGAAAAGATGTTTTTTCCATGCTCCAAACGTCCATCATCATTGGAGTATTCATAACAATCTCTCGTTTTACGCTACTGTTTACTGGTTTACGTAGTCACGTAGTGTATATCGCTTGATTCGTCGCATCACCAGTAATCTGGCATTATCATTGCAAGATGCCTGCTTGTTCTTGTTATCTGAAGAGACCTTTTTATTTCAATTCGGAAGTTCTTAGTTTGGCTGCAAAATGGGATATTTGATTTTCTTCGTAGTTTTTTCAATGGGTAAAACCAGAACCGTTGGTCAAAAAATTCTGTTAATGAACTCGATCTTTTTTTTGGTCCCTAAAAACGTGTGCTAAAGCGCAATCAAATACAATTAGTCTTTCAAAATTTATCTAGTATAAAGATGATGATGAAGACAGACACCATCGTAAAGCATGTTTTTGCCGGATTCAAGCATTCTCAAAACGTGGATTTAATATAAATTATATATATATATATATATATATATATTTTTTTTATCTTACACGACGCTCTTCCGATCTGCTTTTTGTTTGAATTTATTGTTAGCTTTATTTCGTTTGGGATATATATTTAATAATATCAACTTTAAAACTGTCACATTTTTTAATTTTACATCAAAATTTACGGTATAAGTGAATTGACACGGTTTCCGGGGCACGTTTGGACCGATTTGACCCACTTCTGCACGGATAAGTTTTGATTTTATTTCTTTTGGTTAATATATTTAATAATATCAACTTTCAAACTGTCACATTTTCTTAATTTTACATAAAAATCGACCGTATAAGTGAATTGACACGATTTTCGGAGTACATTTTGTCCGTTTTTACTCACGTCCTCACGGATAATTTTCGATTTTATTATTGATTTTATTTCGTTTGGTTGATATATTTAATAATAACAACTTTAAAACTGTCACATTTTATTAATTTTATATTAAAATCGACCTATAGGACTATAGGTGAATCGACACAATGTCAGGGCACATCTTGTCGGATTTGACACATTTTTGGTGATGGAACAGTAATTTGGAACTTTCTGTGTACATCTCGTGGATAATGTGTATCGAAATTAAAAGAAAAAAAACAGTGAAATTATTTTTTTTTTGTGAGAAATTAACATTTTTAGAAAAAAAAATTGTATTGCTCCCATTTTTTTCAGAGTAAAATTTGAAAAAACCAAAAGTGTAAATGTCTTTTATAAACATTATCCTACAGTCATATGCAAAAAATATGAAAAATTGAAAAATCTTAAAAATTAGTGAAACCATCACACTCAGACGTCTCGAACTTCAGCGCAATAAAATATCTGTAAATTTAAAACTTCAGAGAAATTGAAAAAGAAACGTACAGAGAAACTCAGTTGTTCTCTCCATTTCTCTGCAGGTAATTTTTATCTACACACTGATATCTATGCAAATAGCCGTAGGGCCAAATTAGCAGAAAAATTAAGGAGATTTACATATTAAAGAAGGGAAAGTCTGTATTTCTCTGCAAACGTGATTGCAGAAAAACCGCGGAAAATGCACAAATATTTTCCCACCAGGGCAGATATAAATATCACTGTGTTAGGATGGTGAATTCCGTAAAACGCCTTTCAAGTCTTTTATGGTCGAACCTATTTAGCAGTTATCGTGCATTTTTGAGCCATGTTGCCCATTTTCCTACAGGTGCACTGCACGTACGATGAGCAGGTGTCAGTAAACACGCGATTTCTGCTCGAGACGTGTCGTGTGCATCTTTATGTGCCGTCCGGCGCGGCGGTTAGTCATATAGGAAAGCTGCTAATTAATTAGTTTGCGTGGCGTGACGCGATCGCGCGCGGCATGTACCACCAGCGAGGTAGAAGGCTCGGGCGCGACGTTGCCATGCTTTGCGCACGCACCAAATATTTGACGCTAACCATGGGTGAAACACGCCGTTCCCTGCGGAGTTACTAGTCGACTCAAAAACATCGACGCCTCTTGTTATTTGCATTCCCCTAGCGGCTCCACGATGTCATTGTCTCTCGTACGCCACTCTCCCCTCACTTTCGATCCTCTCCTCTTCGCACGTCTCACATGCTCACTCATTCCCATCCTCTTCTGTTCAACCACCCCTCTCCCCTTCCCCAATCTTAACCCTCTACAGTCTACAATCTATAGTCATGCTCTCATGTCCATGTCCATGCAGCCAGCCTTCTTGCGCTCAGGCCAGACGTGGTGGAGTGGTGACCGCCGAACGCAAAGAATCTCGCATCCGACCCAACCCGCATCGCTAAAAACTAGCTTTCCATTGCCAATTATAAGATGTAACAACCATAGATTAAGAAGGAGACCAAACGACAGTGCACACGCGAATGAGAAATGCACCCTGAATTTTCCGAACTCTGAATGATAAAGTAGTTCGCCTCGTTTTGTGTGGAATATCTGTGTGAGCTGTGAGAAGTTTTTTTTATTGGTAACTTGTTGGCGGTACATTTAAATGAAAGAATCACCCATCAAAGAAAACCCGTTCGCAGCTCTCGTATGCGAACATCTTTACAACCCAGCAAAAAAGAAAATATTGATACGAATTGAATTGAAAAGACTAAGGCACCACTGCAAGTTCCGCTTTGCGACAATAACGCATTGGACATATGTGTCAATGCGTGCGAATTCGTGAAGACAGTATTTCAATTTTGAATCTTTCTATACGTACAAATACGGTGCAAAAGTCTAAAGTCAGCGAATACACTTCAATGCGTCAGCACGCAAATGCTTCAACATTGGTCAATGCGTCTGAATTCTTAAGAGTAAAATACACGCTCGAATTTGCCCCCATTCGTCACGGCGAATTTCAGCAAGTGTTGATTTATACAATTTAATCCGAAACAGGAAAACCAACGTGCGAGGCATATAGAATTTATTGTGAATGTCTAGTAAATTGTCTCGACGCATGCACTATTCATTAATTTTTTGTCTAATTGACCTTGACCACGCATTCATATGAATTCACACGCCGTATAAATTCTTTCTTTTTTGCTGGGAATTTAGCGTACGACCCCCCCCCCCCAACTATGTCCGGAAAACTGACGACAAATTTCCAAAACACAGTTTGGTGTGTCAAAACGTGCTATGGTGGCACTCGGTTCAATCACATCTACACGAGCCAGATTGGCTCGTCTCAGATCCTGATGCAATTTTGCTTGTATCTGACGAACCTCTAAAAATTCTTTGTTTTCTGAGCTCAAGAGCTATCGTCCCAAAAATTGCGTGCCAGCTTAAATTTGTCTTATAATTTCCTTACCTCCGGTCGTGATTTATAACTCCAGCACTAATTTGGCAATTTCTTAACATTTTTCTATCAATGTTGGTTACCTCAAAACTAAACTGAGTACTCAAGGATGTATGGGGTAGACCGGGGCACAGTTGCCCGCCGGAATATAACGTTTTGTAAGATTAATTGAAATAAATACTTACAATATGGAACTCTTATATTTTGGTAGATAGCACACTAAATCCCGAGGTATCAAATTTGTATCCAAAAGTTGATCAAAGTGGTGCACAATGGAAACACAATTATTGACATCTACGTAGGAAGGTGTCAATATAGTCGTAATTTGTAATATACTAGCTATGTAGTTGTGAAATGTTTCTCCATCTTGCAATGCTTTGATCCACTGTACGGAAAAAAGTGGATCGTTAGAATAAGTCTTTACATCAGTAGTTCTGACTATCTGGTTTTAAAGCGCAGTTTTTCGGCTCTTTATTTTGTTAAAGTCACTATTTTGGGTTAAGGTTATTAAATTTGACATATTGTCAGAGTAGGATGAGCAATGTCAAATTGTAAGAGGAAAACTGCAGAAAACAACCTCCCGAGTTCAGCCAGTTTTTCGACAGTCGAGTTTGAAGCGAGGTTTGAAGGCAGACAATCGACCCTACCCATGGAATGCACACAATCATCCTCAGCGTAAAACCTCCCGCTCGACGTTAGTTAAAACGCAGCGAATACACAACCTGGCCATACGTCGCAGATGGTCACCCATCCGAGTGCCATCCGCGCTCGAAATGGCTTGACCTCTTAACTCTTCCCGAGTCGAGATTCACCGTACAGCTAATGCCGTCTGTTACTTGAAAGTATAATGTTCGAACTGTTAGCCAAACGCTTCGCGAGAGGAAGAGTTACCATTTCGCGTAGGAAGCCACTAATTCTGACTATGGGCAGAAAGAGTTTGCCAATTTCGCATGGTACCGAAAAATTATTTATATTAAAATTATATTAAGTATATTATTATTATATTTATTAATCTTGTTCTCGGGTAAACCCGGTTTTTCATTATAGCCACGGACTAAGTCAAGTGACTGATGTATAAGGATGTTATAAGTTAATATAATACGATGTCTGAAATCTTCTGCGCTGATGTTATAGGTAAACGAATTAGGAGCATAGTCTAATTTGGAGTTCGTATTTTACCGCTGTTATCCATACACAGCGACCACAATCGTTGGAGGTGACAACAGTCGCCTCTGGAGGTGTTTTTAGAGCAGTGAGTGAGCAGGAAAATGCTGTTAAAATATTTCGGTTACTTGATGAAGCGTATGGACAATGTGGCTTCGTGTCATATTTGAATTGTGGAAAAATTACGATTATTGATTTTTGTCCACACTCACTGATAGTAAAGGTGTGATTTGTTTGCGTAAACTAAAATAGTTGAAGAAAGTATTATTGTTCTCCAGAATAGCGTTCGAAGTACCAAATATTCTGTGTCATGTAGTCACGTGCATGGGTTTTAACATCTACCCCTAACATCCTAGATGGCTGTTCTATTATAGTTAAGTATTAAATATATTTCTCTCTAAATTTGTTGGAGTGAGATGCCGCTCCAACTCTAGGACTTGGAGCGGCTGATCGCTCCAAAGAAGGTGAATGCCGACACCACTGGAGCGATCGCGTCTGTTCAACTGGGAGTGAGTTGTGTGACTCCAACGGATGGAGTCACCAAACTGACACCATTGGAGCGCAATTTTGAGTATTTATTATAAAAAAAAATCGCTGAATTTAACAAAAACATACAAAAATTAAAGCGTGAATAAACATTGCAATGAATTTAAAAGTATTCAAATAATTTTACAATTATTTAAATAATACGTATTTGTTCAAGCATATATTGTACCTAAAAAAAAGCAGGAGAAACATTTGCTCACTAAATTTTCGACAAATTTTAATATTTTTAACGACCAATTTGTTTATTACGAATACTCGTAGATCTTTAAACAAATTAAAATTCCTTGAACAATTTTTTTGTTGCTATTTTTCGAAAGATTGACATATTTTCATGTTTTACTTTGCTTTTTAAGAATAATCTTAAATTTGTAAACAAATTAAAATTGTTTAAACAATTGAATATTGTTGAACAAATGGCTGGTTATTCTTAAATTACTGATCAATGATTATTTATGTAAAAAGCACTTTTAAAAAGCGTAAATAAACCGCAATATTACGTAAAATTCACATTTGTCACTTATGGGGTTTTCTTTGGGGACTATTATCGCGTTTAAATATTATATTTACAAAAAGCTGACTTTTTCCCATGTTAAATCAATGGGAAACTTCATAGTCTTTGCGCAACACCTAAATATTAACCGATTTTGCTCAAATTTAGAGATTTTTTTTTGGGGCATTGCAACGGAACTGGCGCCTGAAAGCAGAGAAATTCGAAAAGTGAAAAATAAGGGCCACCCTAATACACACAGTTAGAAAACGTTCTAATACATGTAACTGAAAATTCAGTAAGATTTTTCTAATAGTGTGACATGAAATTTTTCAGAAAACTGCACGATTATATGAATTTAAACAATGATAAATAATAATTCATTCCTTTGTATAATTATTATTAAATATCAAATTAATAAATAATTTAATAATAATACTTCAAGTATCAGGTCTTCACTGAACTGCTACTGCTGAAACTTTGGTGATTGGTTTGGTGCATAGTGTCGCAGCCAGTACTTCGCATAGATCTAGCTAACCAAGTGTCGGCAGATATAACAGGCATGTTGGTTCGATTCACACAACAAATTTTCTTGTGAAACATATTGCAAACATTAAACAATACACCTAAAAAGTAAACTGATTATCACTGATTGAAATAGCCTTGTCGTCTGTAAGCTGCTTAGGTATGGCACTTATCATTTATCGCACTTTCGTGGTAACAGTTGTAAAGTTATCTTTTAAAAACGTCACTTTATTCTCACAAAAATAAATGAAGGCCGGGATGCAATATAATGGGATATAATATGTTGCGCCTAATTGTGGAAAGTCCCGCCGTTATCTCAACGTGTCACGTCGCTCAAAGTCAAACCCAAGTGGCCAGGGATCTCCCACTATCAAGCGAAAGATATTAAATCCCCTACTCATTGCAGCCAGGCGCCAATATTTTTAAAACAAACACTAGTACACAATATGGTTCGTTTTCATTCGAGAAATGCCAAGACCTGACCGGCGACGCGCGCTTACCAGACGACTGGAGGTTCATGTCTTGCCCGCGTGGAGCGCTATATCACTGGTTCAATCCATCATTTAGCGTAACTGGTAGAATCAGTAGCTCTATTTTAGTTGAATTACTTACTGGTTCGTCCAGTCAGAGTAGAAAAATCACTGGTTTACCAGTGATAATTCAAAATACTGATTTAACAAGTGACAATTTCACTGTTTCAGTTTAAGGGAGTGTCTTGCGCGGCAATGTAATAATTAATAATGCGTTTATAGCTTGTCTTGAGTATTAAACTGATAAAAAAGCGGAGTTAACATCAACTCCGAAGCATACCGTATAAAATTCCCACCGTTTTGAGTAAACGGCACGCGGACTAGAAGAAGACGCGTTAAAATGTAACTCTTTAAAAAATAACTCCCTAACTACACTGTCCGGAGTTATTTCAATCAACTCCGTTCTGACCCTATAGTTGTCCCCCGAGACCATCAGGCGCTGATTTTAAGGAGTAAATATCGCTAAAAAGGAACGCTGAAGGGAGTATTGCACTCTTTAGAAATAGACTCCAGTACTCTGAATATATTTGATGGTAAAACTCCAGAATTGTAAATCTTCGCGTGTCGCGATGGTACGATTCGTTATTTGATATTTAGAAAAGTGGAATATGTCGAAGATAAAAGGAGATGGCAACCAGACAAAGTGGGTGAAAACTGTTTATGAATCCGAATTGGGATACGAAGAATTCATAGACGCCGGTGAGTATAATTGTATATAATAATAATTGTGAGCATATCCATGATGCTTTTGAATCTTTTGTACGATTTAAAAAACTCGTGTGGATTATTCCTTCTTAAAATTGTTTACATTTGTATATAAGGCAAATAAGTCAGTTTAAAAACTTTTTATTATTAAAAATTAATACTAAAGCCACTTACTCAGAAGTGGCCAGCAATATTTTTTTAATGCTCCGAAAGCATATTGGGAATAATTTTCCAAGCATTTCTTCATCATTTTTAAAAGAAATTACCCACACAATTTTTTTAAATCGTAAAAAAAGGTTCAAAAGCATCATGGATATGTTCATAATTATTATTATACACAAAATATTAACCGGCGTCTATGAATTCTTCTTATCCCAATCTGATTCATACATACAATTTCCACCCACTTCGTCTGGTTGCCATAGCTCACTCATTTTATCGTTGACATATTTCACTTTTATAAATATTAAATAACAAATCGCACCGACGCGACACGCGACCATCTAGAATTGTGTATTCTAGAATTTTCATGTTTTCGAGTTCGCAGTTTCGCATGCGTTGACTTGCGGCCATGATGTGGCGAACAACTGCGAAGAGAGTGTTTGCAAGTTTTCTGCGAACGCAGCTCCGAACATAAAGTCTGTGAGAAGTCCCGTATTGAGCATGGGTTAAGATTTTGTTTCTGTGCGGTGCGGATTAATTATATTCACTCTGAGTGCACCTCAGAACCTTTTGCTCACTGTATTTTACTCTAGAGAAAAATGTGCGGAGTTAAATATATTCAATATGGTGTCAATTTTATACTCTGAAAAATTGTACTCTCAACTCCGCTACCGCTAGCCATTTACTCCTCAAATTTTTAACAGTGTTATTATCAATCTAAAGTGTAACTAAAACATGAAAAATAAGATCAAATTTCCCGATCTGTTTATAATTGTATACATAGTTTTTGACAAAAGAATATTGCAGAAATGTTTGAAAAAAGCAGTATACAGAATGAAACGCATCCGAAAATTGTAGGGTATGTGGCATGCGTGTAACTGAGATGTTTTTGGGTCGGCAGGCATGAAGCTTTTATTTTTGATGGCTGTTTGTGTTCGGTAAAATGGATACTTAAATTACCACCCCAGATAAGAGAATGCGTACACCATGCGTGCACAGTAGAGGCATAACCCACACGCGTGCGTACGCAAATGTGTCCTCCGTGGAGAAGCGCATTGTGCGACGCATTTTGCAAGCAGTGCACATTATGTTGGTCCTTATTTATAGAGTACATTTTTTTCAGCCGTAAATGCAAGATAACTATAGTGCTCATCCAAAAATATGAAATTACTAATGCGCAGTCTTAAGTACCATATAATTGCGCACTGCGCAGCAATAACACCTATAACCGTCTATTGCGCAGTCGGAAAAGGATAGAACTCTAGTGCGCAATCATAAATGCCATTCAGTAGTACTGCACGCCCATAAACCCCACATGAATCTACTGCGCACCTCTAAGTCTCATAAAATTGTACTGCGCAAGCAGTGGCGGATTAAGGCAATTTGCCGCCCTAGGCAGTTGCGAAATTGACGCCCCCACCCCTCCATATTTTTTCGAATAATTAAATAACTGTTCGTCAGGAGCAGACAATATTAACAAGAGGATAGAATTAATTTGCCATTTCTTTCTTATCAATTAATATTATTGATAATAAATTATAATCAAACATTTTCATTTGCAATTTAAATTTTGCCGCCCTAGGCAGATGCCTACGTTGCCTGCTCGGTAGATCCGCCACTGTGCGCAACCAAAAACCATATTGTACTGCGCAACCAATAACCCCGAACCGAAAAATTTCGGTTCGGGTTGTAGAAAACCCGACCAGAAACTTTTTGGGTGGTCACTGGAAGACCCGAAACGAAAGTTTCGGGTTTGGTCCTCCTACGACCTACAACCCGCCCGAAAAATTCCAATCCGGGTTTTGTAAATCACTATTATTGTGCGAGAAGGCAGTCAGTAAAGAGCCGTAAGATTAAGTGTTACGTTTAATTAAATATTATAAAATAGAAAAACTGTTTCGCCTATTTCGTAGTTGAGTTGATTCAATGAAAAAATGATCTCTTGCAATTTCGTTTTTACGGCGCTTCACTTTTCTTTCAATGTGTGATGAAAGAGAGCTATAGATTGTCCACTTGACAGTTGCTTAGCAGCTCTTGGAATGTGTGTTACTCAGCGAAAGAAACATGGCTACAGTACGCAGCAGTACTATAGTTCGTAGATATGAAGAGGGAGTCGACAGGAGCGTGAGGGTTTGAGTGTCGCGCTTTTAGATAATGTGTGCACTTCGTCCCTGCGTCATTTTTCTGCCTATTTCCATTTCGTTTCTCATTCCATACTCTGGACTATCTTTCGTCTGTAAAAGCTTAAAGCGTGCATCCTTTTATCCTCTTGTAACTTCGGTACCTTCGCACTCTCCAGTGCCTAGTGCAACGACTCACCACCAGATGATGTGTGCATGAAGAGCGAACAACGATCGCCATATGAAGCATGGTACCAAGCCACTACGGACATAATTGCTTCGAAACGCGCAAAATGCAGCTAACGGCTTCTCTTGTTCAAGTAGTTACCTTCATACTCGCACGAATAACGCAGGGGTAGACGAGTTATCCCAAAGGATACGATTTTACAGAACGTTAAAAAAAGGAATACCATAAACTCTGCCCTCCAAATGGAAATAGCCGTAACTGCAGTTCGGATAAGTCATCTGTCACTTTTATGAATATTCAAAATAAGATTCAAATAGCCCTGATTCTCGTAAGTTTTATGGACATCCATTGTGTATATCGTATCACAAAAAAGATATACATATAATAAACACCATCGTATCAAAGACATTTGAGTCTAATTCAAGAGATTCGTAAAAGTGACAGATGACTTCTCCGAACTGCAGTTACGGCTATTTTAATTTGGAGGGCAGAACTATGTTAAACTGTTCAAAAGTATTATATATAAATATAATATACAATGGTGTATTTACTGATAGATAAATCTGTTTTTGAAAGAATAACGTCCTAATCAAAATGCTGTTTATTACTGAAGAGTCTATTACTCATAGTGATGCATATCGAGCGATCGATCCGAGAATCCAACGAGTAGGAGAAAAGTGATCGTCTTTTCAAAACGTCATATCGGTTCGAATCATCTCGTGAGACGATCATCTCGCTAAGTCGATCGGACCGAGTAAACAGTTTCTAAAATTATGCATAAATATGTGATATATAAATTATTTAAAAACTCACACTCACACTTTTTAAGCTAATTCAAGCAGCTTGCAAACCAGCTCAAGTCAGGAAGATTTTCATGAAAGTCAATATTAGAAGCTTTTTGTTTTGCTGAATATTAACTTGGGGTGAAAATAAAACAAATATATAAATAGTGGATTGAATATGCAGCACAATTTTTTTTAAATTCAATAAAATTGCAGATGTTTATGAAAGTCGATACTCGGGGTTTTTCTTTTGGTCGCTGAATAAGAATTTACGATCAAAATAGACATTTGTAACCTAACAGTTCGAGTTTTGAGGCTAGTTTACAGTTCAATATATTGATTTTTTATTATATTGTATTAAAACAATTATACATTATACAATAGGTAGCCTTGATAACAATATCTAAATTAAATGTTAATAAATGAGGGATATTAGATTGACCGAAAATTCTGCTATATAATACATAATATCATAAATATTTAAAAATAATATCAATAACCATTTTTGGATTAATTAAAAACATATAGGTTGAAAAACTTCAAAACAAATGGCATATAGTAGTTTCATATAATTTATTTTTCATCAAAAATATTTTATTTGTTAAACCTTCCTATATCAGTTCGACATCTGATTCCTCGTTTTCTTCCGCGGATTTTTTGCGTTTTGCTGTGGTTACATTTTCTATTGATATTTTGAAAACTGACGTATATCGAGCACATTGACTGGGTTTCAGACGATACGATACGAACAAAAACAAAAAAAGGTTAAAAAATCTCGGCTCGGAAAATTTGTAAAATTTCGAACGATTTCGAACGATAACGAGAATTTCTCGGCTCGATATGCATCACTAATTACTCAATGCCGGACGTGTCGAATTCAGTGATGGTTTTGAACAAAGACACTTGTGTTGCATGATATAAACGTTTTCGGCTTATAAATCCATGGAAAAAGGCAAAGAATAAATTTTACATCTATTCTAGGTTAAGAGATGTCACTAACAGAAATTAAAGTTTGTGTTTAATCTTAAATAGGAGAATTTCATGTTTTTAATGTAGATTCGTTATTTCAAAGAATATTTATAAGCAAGAACTATGACTTATTTCTGTTTGTTGTTATCGATTCTGCCTCGATTTTCTCAATATTGTTTTATTTCACAATGATGTCAACCTGCATATATCCCTCCTAACCTTGTATCTTTTGCCGAAATACCTCAACATTTTATCTAAAGCAGTTTTATCAGACCTTCCGTTACCTTTTGCGACCAAGGATAACTTTTTTTCTCTGACCCAACATTTTGCACTGTTGGGAGTATACATATAGAACTGATTCCTATTTTGCACTGGATTCCGTTTAGTGCGCTACAAATCTAGGCTGAAGACACCCTACTAACTGTTCAGCATAGCCTAAAGAAGTCAAGTAGTATCTCCAGGTCACGTGAATTTACCTGATACGATAATTGCATAGCCCAGTTCTGCTTTCCAATGGAAAAACCTAGTAAGTGACATTTCCATTGTGACTATTTTCAGTACTTGCATGGGAAAGTAACCTCCATGGCAAATATCACTTACTAGGTTTTTCCGTTGGATAGCAGAACTGGGCTATGCAATTATCGTATCAGCTAAATTCACATGACCTGGAGATACTTATTGACTTCTTTAGGCTATGCTGAACAGTTAGTCGGGTGTCTTCAGCCCAGATTTGTATTTTTTTTTAGTTATCATTGTACATATTGATCTGTCTGGCTATACTTGACGATTAGCCTGGTCCTTGTTCGCATTATATATTAATTTAAGACTTTTGGAGATTATATACTAGTGGTCCCTGTTTGAATGTAGAATATTGTACAGTGAGAAAATAAAAGATATACTTCTATAAAACCTGCGAGCTGTCTCGTGAGTGTCGAAACGAGGCCCCTGTTGAACACTATTATTTTGTCCTGGCGACCGATTTGTATTACGAGCGAAAGAAGCGAAGAAGGGTCCCGTTAGCAGAGGGTCAAAACTCCTCCGCCTTCTACAATCTACACTTCAGCCTCGTTCTTCTACTCCGTCTTCTTTTTCGTACTTTCTCATCTCGCACGAAGACGAAGGTTAGGGGCCCAAAGGCAGGTATAATATAACGTATAACCTACCAACCTGGCACCACGCCTCGACTCAGCCTGGCCAACCGAGAAGTTATTTATTACGGGTTTAGCGTTTATATTGGATTTACACAACTTAAATACCGAGTCCGAGACAGCATCAACATAAATATTGTATTTCTTTTTTTCAAGACTCAGTCCACAGTTAGCTGAATTCTAGGAATTCAAAATAATTCAACGATTGATAGATTCAAGTTGACGTACGAGTATACTCATATATATGAAGCGTTGGATGAAAAAACAACCTAACCCGGGTTAGGTTGTTTTTCCGTAAATCGCCTTTTCGGAATCAGCGAACCCTAATTAGTTAGTACACAGCTTAAAACTAATATAAAAATATTATTGTTTACGTAAATCACGTTATACTAGATTAGGACGCATGGAGAAATGTCGCGTGCGTAGCTCCCGTTCTTCGCTCTCGCACAGCTGTGCAGACTGCAGCGTGTAGTGACCAGCCGGCGAATCAGTGCGCTATTATTTTTATTGTTACTGCTCAATAATTTATTAAAATATAAATAAAAATGGATCCGTCAACCACAGAAACGTCCAGTTGTGACATTAGTTCAACGAGGGAAATGAAAAAACGTCATTAAATAATGTTTAAAACGTGAAATTAATATTTAAAAAATACCTATAATACCCATTGGATGGAAAAACAACCTAACTCGTTTTCTTTATTTTCCATTATTTGAATTATTTATTTATTTTTTTATTATTTTTCTTATCAGGATTTCACTTTTAGATTGTAATACTTTATGTGTATGAAAGGATTTAATTTTAAATGAATATTTTCTTACTTCAAGAACAGCTTGAAATCTTTGAATCGATTTATCTCAAAACACGATTTTCCGAGTAAGGTTATTTTTTCACCCAACGCTTCATATATTTTGCGCGTTTTTTTTCTAAACACGCTTTGGAGTTTAGACTAAAGTTATGGTTATAATTATTTTATTACATTCTCATTCTAATAGTCCAAGATCCCACTGCATTTTTTTGTCAGGTAACACGCCAGCAGGATAAAAGTTACTGGAGATGA
>CAKNXH010057188.1:24084-83687 GCA_932178445.1 Andricus quercusramuli
AAATAAAATTAAGATGTAGGTACTAAAAATAATTAAATATCAAACGCTTAGGATTTAAAGTCGAAACATATTCCATTTTCAACAAAATAGTTTAACTCTCAATAAAAAAAAGTTAATTTTCTACCAAAAGAGATGAATTTTCAACGAAAGATGGATTTTTCAATCAAATCGTTAAATTTTCAACAAAAAAGATTAATTTTCTACCCAAGAATACGAATTTTTAACGAAACACATGAATTTTCAACTGAAAAGTTGACTTTATCAGGTAGTTTAATTTTCAATAAAAAAATATTAATTTCAAGCAACAAATATAATAGTTGAAACTTCAAACAGAAAAATATTTTAATATTGAATCAAATCCAGTCGAATTTAACCAAAAAAATTGTCACCGAAAAATGTAATAGTTGAGATTTTAACCAAAAATAATTTTATTTTATATAAAAAACAGTTGGATTTAAAAAAGGCGATGTTTTAAATGAATAGTTGAATCATCCATCATAGTAGATTAATTTTCAAACAAACAGGTGTATTTTTATCTAAAAAAGTTAACATTTTTATCAAATAAGATAAATTTTCAAACCAAAAAGGCGAATTTTCAAGATTTTTTATTCAAAAGAGAAAAAGTTTCAACCAAATTATTGAATTTTCAAACCAAAAAGACGATTTCACTAGAAAGCAGTTGCATTTTTTACCAAAATGTTATCTTCAAACCAAATAGTTGAATTTTCGTCGAAAATTGGTATTTTTCTGTAAAAAAGTCTATAGAAATCCTTTTGGATGAAAATTCAACTCTTTTTTTTCAAAATTTGTTTTTTTTTTATTTAAAAATTCACCTGTTTTAGCAAAATTTTCATTTTTCTTGAAAAATGCAACTGTTTGGTTTAAAATTCAACAATTTTGTTCAAAAGTCATACTTTTTTGGTTGAAAATTGTAGTGTTTTGTTGAAAATTTAACTATTTTGTAAAAAATTTACTTTTTGTATAAATTTAATATTTTGGTAGAGAATTCAACTATTTCGTTGGAAATTCATCCCTTTTGATTGAAAAATTCGTCTTTTTGGATGAAAAATTCATTTTCGTTCGTAGAATTATTTTTGGTTAAAAAATTCACATTTTGATCTTGATAAGTCAACTGGAATCTTTTCTGGATGAAAATTCAACTATTTTTTAAAATTTTGTTTTCGTTTTAAATACAAATTCATCTGTTTTAAGAGAAATTTCATCTTCTTTGAATAAAAATGCAATTATTGGGTAGAGAATTCAACAATTTTGTTAAAAAGTCTATTGAACTATTTTTTAAAAATTTATCTTTTTGATTCACAAATTCATCCGATTTGGTAGAAATTTCTTTTTTTTTTTTATGAAAATGCAACTTTTTGGTTGAAAATTATTCTTCTTTGCTTGAGTATTCAACTATTTTATTTTGAAGATTTGGTTGAATCACTTTGTTAAGAAATCATTTTTTTTGAAGATTTATATTTTTAGTTAAAAATTCATCTCTTTGGTTGAAAGTTGAACTATTTTGTTGAAAATTATTCTTTAAATTGAAAATTCAACTACTTGGGTAAAAGTCAAACGAAATTTTGAAAAATTTATTTTTCTACTTGAAGGCTTTGGTTGAAAATTTAACTGTGTAGTTGAAAAGTCTTTTTTTCTGGTTTAAAATTAATTTTTTTAACTTGGTTTAAAATTTCATTTTTGTTGGATAAAAGTTCGTCAGTTTCATGGAAAAATAATCGTTTGTTGAAGTCATATTTTTTTTTGCAAATTCAATTTTTGTAAAGAAAATTCGTCTTTTGTCTGGAAGGTTCAAAAATTGAAGTAAAATTTTCTTCCTTCAGTGAAAAATCATTATTTGTTGAAAATTCGTCTTTTTGGTTTTAAAATACTTTTTTTTTGTATAAATTTCATGTTTTTTGATTGAAATATAAACTATGACACTTTTTGTTGGGAATTTATATTGTTAGGAATTCTAAAAATGATGAATTCTGAACGAAAAATGTAGTAGTTGATATTAAAAAAAAAAAAAATTTATTCAGAAACAGTTGAATTCAACCCAAAAACTACTTTCCAACATGATTTGAATTTTCAACTTAAAAAGATTTTTCAGTCAAGGGAGAGAAAAAATTTGCAAACAAGCTGTTGAATTTTCAAGCAAGAAGATTAATATTTGAATTTTCAACTTAAAAACAATCAATTTCGGAACAAATTTATAATAGTTGAATTTTCATTTGAAAAAATTAAATAAACTAACATTTTTAAGGCAGCATTGCTACTCATTGAATTAGGAAGTTGGTACTATTGAGCAGATTAAGTAGTATTGTTCATAAGTATTGTTATTCAAAAAAGTAAAATATGTAACAAACAGTGAAATATTCAAGGACATGGGTGATAAAATAATTTATGTTACAACCTCGATGTGCAGCACCGCAATATTGTCCTCTAAAATGACAATTATCAGGATACTTTCATGAATCTACTTACTAACTCATTTAGTAACATAAATCTTACCATTTCACCCGAACTTCAAAAGCATTTTTCTCGAAACTACATTTTTCAAACTGGCGACCATGATTTCTCAAAAACGGTTCAGTCAATTGCTTTCAAATTTTGATGGTACATTTAGCACACGTACGGCTATCGCCGGAACTAGGATTTTTGAAAAATATTGAACCGTTTCTTTTTCATAAAAAAATAGTCGCAAAAAACATGTAATTTTGGGTGTTAATGTTTAAATGGATATAAAAAATTGAATTTTCAAGATTTAAAAAAAATCCTAGTTCCGGTGATAACCATCGACCTGTAGATTAACATCCAATTTTGTTTTTTTATTTCGGATAAGCCACTCTGACAGAATCATGGTCGCCGTTTACCTACTTTTTTATATGTCACACGGGATGACCCCCTTAAGGATAACAGTAACACCACCTTTATCAGCACGTGTTATAAAAAAATAATATTTTTTATTGCAGGTTCGAAGTACCGCAACTGGCATCGCTGGTTCGTTGCATTACATCTTCGGCTTCATTGCCAACAAAACTTTCATTTACATGATGGAAGGAATGACGCTTCCTGGCACATTTATATTTCACGCATCTATCAATTTAGCTGGTCTCGTTATTCTCTACTTCATTTTACCCGAGACGGAAGGAAGAACTCTGCAAGAGATAGGAGAACACTTTTCTGGAATTCAAAATTTGAAGCACAGACCTAGGAAGGAGGAATTACCATCAAAAGAAAAGTGGGCTGTTGCGAACCCCACACCTATAAACGATGACATAGAAAGTAAATTATAACGAAATCTGGAATCAGATTAGCTTATATACGAAAGTATCCGACACTCTGCTCTAACATTCTATCTAGTTGTGCTACGTTGTTGCGTGAACTTGACCACGTACGCGTCGCATTTCAGGATGACGGAACGCACTGCACAAAGTGTGTGCATTAAATTTGGCCAAAAACTTGGTTATTCATGTTAGAAAACCGTCTTTATGATTTGGAAAGTGAATGGTAATGAGTTTTTGAGTGATACTCAAATTAAAGAGTGGTTCAGGCTCATTCATTGCAGCTTATTCAGCAATTTCTGGTGAAAATCAGCTCTTAGCTCTTCCGAAAGGTGACTTCAAGGGGTGCTCCTGAAAGTCGGAGGATCGCTGGAAGAAGATTGTGGCTTCCGGAAGGGATTAATTTGAACGGGATATCATCGCCATTGATCAGAATCAACTCTTACATCTGGTACCCTTCCAAGGTCGGATACTTTCCGGACAGACTAGAAATGTTAGAAGTGCTTTTAGACAAAACTTCTACTTCGAAGCTTTAAATATCTCGAAAAATTGAGTATTTATGATGCTAAGACCATGATTCATAAGACTAACGACTGAAAATCGTAGTTCATTTTCACACCTGTTTCCTTTACTGTGTGAAGGATTTCATGATGATAATGAATTGTCAATGTACAATATTTTATATAATTTATGAATTTCCGTATGGGTTATGAGATTCATTAGGATTTTTCAATTATCTTTACGATAGTGTTTTGTACATATATGTGATTTATGTAATGTGTGTAATTTTTGTATTGAATGTACTGTTAATGTAGTAATTACTCATTACTCCGTGTCATCACTAACATAATGAAAATTTACATAAGAAATTTTGAACCAAAAGGTATCAACGATTCATGCTGATAATTTTTTTCGTTATAAATGATGATAATCAAGATTAGGTTTTCGTTATCATAATTCTCATTATACTTGGATGATCTATAAATAATGCAAGACGCATAGAATTATCAGATCGAACAAATTGTACATATGTCATCAAAAATTCATGTAGATAATATTTCATTAAGAGCGTGCATTTATTGTTTTATTGTCTCATAAATAGTTAAGACTTTTATTTGTTTTTAAATGGTTTTAAATAAATATATTATTAAAAAAATCGCATTTTACAATCTGCAATATTACAAGTGTGAACATTTTAAGTACGTACCCTGGTGAAAAATTATTTTTACAGAAAATTACAATAAAGTAAAACAATGCGGAAATTGTTATTCAAAAAAGTAGAATATGTAACAAACATTGAAATGTTCAAGGCGTGATAAAATAATTTATGTTACAACCTCGATGTGCAGTACCGAAATATTTTCCTCTAAAATGACAATTATCAAGATACTTTCATGAATCTAGTAGTTTCTAGGAGATTTTTTTCTATTATTTGAAACGAAATTCATCAAAAGAAAACATGATATAATCCTGAAAACGGTTTTATTTTTTTTGTTTATGGTATTAAAAAAAAACATGTCTACATGAGAGATTGTTGACTTTTAAACACAAAAGGATAAATTTCCAACAGGAAAGTTCATTTTCAACTAAGAAGGAAGAATTTTCAACCAAATAGTTAAATTGCCAACAAACAAACAAATAATTTTCAACTGAACAGTTGAAGTTATAACCAACTAGTTGAACTTCGAAACGAAATGACAATTTTTGCATAAAAGTTGAATTTTTAAACTGACAATATTAATTTTCAACAAAAATGTTAATTTTAATTGTTGATTTTAATTTTTGAAAAGTTGAATTTCCAAAAAAAGGGAAAAGAGGGAAATGACGAAAAGATCGTAAAATTAGACCAATAATATAATAAAATATTTACTGTTTTTCGAATTATCATAAAAAATGAAAAAGTGAATGCATTTCTTGTACTTCAATCCCATTCCTTGATAATAAAATCTATTTTATCACTTCGAATGTCATTTAATACTTGATGATGTGAAACCTCTTCATAAATTTCATCGTCTATACAGTTTTTTGAATTCAAATTCAAAATTACAATTTTGAATGCGCAATTCTGAAATACACTCGACTCTCGTTATAAGAACTCTCGGTTCATGCATTAGTTGCCTCAGGTTGCGTCATGTGTTTCAATTAAGATCAAGGCCACTGCCAGCTACGCCCAAAACCGTTCTTATATCGGGAGTTGAGTGTAGTTTAATTTTTGAGGCCTTGAAACTAAAGTTCTTTAGCTTCAAAAGTTTGAATAAACAAACATTTGTTTTTAACTCTTTTAATGTTTAAATAAATCAGAATCGTTGATCGTTTTTAGGGTTTCTTAAACCCGGGAAAAAGAAGACCCTTATAATTTCGGTCAGGTTTCCATCTGTTCATCCCTTATACTTTTTTCCAAGGAGGGGAAGTGATGGTAGATGAGGAGAGGGAAAGTTGTGAGAAATAAGAGATTGGAAAGTGAGAGAATTGAAGAGGAATGATGGGAGGGAAACTTAGGGAACATAAGGGGAAAAGAAGTGAAGAGATGGTAAGTAGAGGAAGTGAAAGTAAGTGAGGAAAGGCGAAGTAGGAAAAGTGAGTGGAAATGAGGAACACGGAAGTGAAGGTCTATGGGAGAGGGAAAGTAGGGTAATTGAGCAGTGGGAAAGTAGAGGAAATGATGCAAAATAAGTGGAGGGAAAGTGAAGGGAAAGAAGGGAAAGGATATTAGGAGCTTCGAAGGTAAATTCTAAAAGAGGAAGTAGGTGAAATAGAGAAAAAGAGGGGATGGAAAGTAGGGAAAGTGATGGGAATGAGGGAAAGTAAGTGGTGCCGAAGTAGGGAAAGTAAGGGAAAATGCGGTGAGGGAAAGTAGGAGAAGTTAGGCAAAATTACGGGAGGGCAACTGGATGTAGTAGGGGAATGAGGGTGGGGAGAGTAAGGGAAAATGGGGGTGGGGAAATGACGGGAGGTAAAGTAGGGGAAGTTAGGAAATCAGGGGAAGTAGGTGAAATTATTTGAAATGAGAGTGAGTAGGAGGGCGGTAGTGAGGTCTGGGGAAAAGAAGTAGAGGAAGAGGAGTATCAGTTGGTGAAACGAGGAGAGAGGGAAGTAGAGGAGGAAGAGGTTAAAATCTCTTAAAATCATTGAAAATCGGGAAAAAATGAATAAATAATAATTCTTTACCCAAAAAGGATCTACGTTAATCATTTCTTGATAGGTCGCGTCATTTCTGTTTCAATCGTGAGAATAACACATCCTTATAAGGTCCTCTGGAATGGATACTATAGAAAAATAGATACAAAATGATTTTCTGGAAGAAGATATCTAAACTAGAGGGTGATTATTGGACTTTTAAAATGTCTAAGACTTTTATATTCTTCGTATTATCTGAATACCTTATTCTAGAAATTTTAAATCATCAGGTGCTACATTATATAACACAAATCTCCCAGTAATCGTGATGATCCCAATTATCATGAAACTTGTTTATAATTTGAATATGTTTTTCAAATATATGTTAAAAGTAGCACTTAATGATGGTTGACATTCATTTTCAGCATTTCATAATATTAAAGGGAATTTTAATTATAATGAAATCAGATATGAAGTAAGAAAATTGGCGTCACTATTACTGCGATTCTTACCTTATCGCTTTTTTTGATACTGTTTTTACATATAAATACAAATTCAAAAAGTTAATGATACTGTTCATAATAACGGATAACGTAATAAATTATTACGCAAGTCTTTCAACATTACATGAAATAATAATATATCCTACAAATATGATAATTAGATTAGCACATACATATTGTGGAATTATTTTTAAAGAAATTCTCCACAAAGCAGTTTGCTCTATTTAACGAAAATGAAGAACATCATTGCTGTTTTTTTCTTCGTCCTGGCGGTATTTCCTCATTCTATTGGTAATATATAATAAAAAATATCTAATTTTATGTGCCTTGTTAATTGAAACTTCATTATGGTCTTATGATTAGTTCATATTCGAAATTGTGCAAGTTCAAATTATGATCATTTCAGCGTCATATTTCAGATTTTATGAATTATAGTATACTAATTTTCAGGTTTTGTGGGTATCACTTAATTTTATAATTTTCAGTCCATGCTAAGATAGATACTTCAATGTCACATATATGTGTAACGTGAGCAGAAGAAGGACAACATATACAGAATATATGGAATAATCAAATCGATCCTCTGAGATGGTTAGGTCGCTATTCGCAATGATCAAGTCGACTTTCTGAGATGATCCAGTCAACCATCCAAGACGATCGAAGCGACTATCTATGGTGATCAGTTCGGCGCTCTGAATAGGTCGAGTTAACCATCCGAGATGATCAAGTCGACTCTCTGAGTTGATCGATTCAAACTTTTTTTTAACCTTCTGAAGATATTCGCTTTGACCATCTAGAAAGCCATACTATATTTGACTCTTAAATATAGTCAGTTTGCACATATGCATGTTCAGACTGACCTTCCATTTCTCTCCATACAGAAAGGAAAGGAATGGAGAGTTGCATCAAACAAATCCTCGGATTTTGTATTGTAATAGCTGGATAATAGCTGGATGGGGAATAATGCCTCACTTATAGAATCTGATATAAGGCCAACTGATTTTATTTTTCTATTTCGTCTTACAGAATCGATTTCACCAAAGAGAACGCATGAACACACCAACACGATCGAAGAGCCTAGTACTTCCGGACGTCCATTTCACCTGGCCAACATGCAGGACATACCGCCAGCAGGGAATTTCAGACGTCACAGTATATCGAAACCACTCCATGATGTTTTCTACATGGATAAAGACGGTACATTAATACCAATCCTCAAAACCAACTTTACTGCTGGGAGAACAATGAATGGTACAGTCATTAGCATCATCATCGATGGATTTGTTTACGCACTATATAATGGAAAGCACCAAGTAATTATGCTGAGTGTAGAGGAAGGCTATAAACCAATCATAACACGCCTAGAGTATGTTCAAAGATGGGGTGTGAACAAACCTCTCCCAAAAAATTAGAAAACTCTATAGCTATTTAACTATATAAATGTGAAGGAAGGAATGTGCATATATGTACACTGTATAAAATGATCTTAATTTTCCCATACGGAAGTGTGGCATTTTTCCCATACTTTTGAATATCTCATGCAAGGATGAAACTTTTCCGGTGCTCACTCGTAAATTTACCATACAAGTCGAGAATCCCATACACTGGTATGGGAAAAATTCCGGTTATGTATGGAAATTTGATGCGCGGCTGCAGAATGCGCAGCCGAGTGAAGGACGCATGCGCTGTAACCATGGTGACTGGAGGAGAAGGATCAGAGAATAACACAAGCATGGTATTGTCTTTTCAGTTGGAAATCAATGTGTTTAACTGAAAACGACAAACGTTTGACAAAACAGATGAATTTTCAAAAACAAAAATACACTTTAAAACTGAAACAAAAAATTTTCAACAAAAAGTTGAATTTTTAAATAAAAAATTTTTATTTATAGAAAAGGAACTCAATCAAATTGTTTCATTCTCGAGCAGTTTTTAGTGTATTTTAATCTTCTTCATTTGAAAATTCGACTTTTTGATTGAAAATTGATGTATCTTGTTAAAAATTTGTCTTTATTGGAAGATTAATTTTGCATAGAAAATACTACTTCTTGGTTGAATACTTTTTTCCTTTCTGTTGTAGATTAACAATTTTTGGATGGAAATTTAACTTTTTGATTGAAAATTTATCTTTTTAAGTTGAAAATTCAACTATATGGTTAAAAATAATTGTATTTTGTTAAAAATTTATCTTTGGCGGTAAAAAGTTAATCTTCCTGGTTGAAAATTTATGATTTTGTAGAAAATTGAGTTATTTTGTTGAAAAATTGAACTATTTTATTGAAAATACGTTTTTCTTCGGTAGAAAATTAATTTTTTCAACTGAAATGTCTTTGTTCCATTTTTGAGTATAAATTTATCGTTTCTAGTTGAAAATATAACTATATGGTTAAAAATTCATGCAGTTTGTTGAAAATTTGTCTTTATTAATCGAAAATTAATTTTGTGGTTAAAAATTCGTCATTTAGGTTAAAAATGCAATTATTTGGTTGAAAAATCCACAATTTTGTGAAATTCATTTTTTTGGTTGAAAATGCCACTACTTTGGTGAAAAATTCAACTATTTGGTTGAAGGTTAACTTTTGTTCTTGAAAACCATGTATTTTGTTGAAACTTCGTCCTTTTCATACAAAATCAATTTTATTGGCTGAAAATTAATTTATTGTTGTTAAAAATTCAACAACTTGGTTCAAAGTTGAACTGATTTGTACACAATCTGTGTTTTTGGTTTGAAATGGACATAAAAAATTGGAAATTGATCTTTTCTGGTTGAATATTCATGTATGTAGGGATAGAAATTAAAAGAATACTAATGCGACACCTAACGATGAGGAATAAGAGAATGAAAAAGGAAAGAATCGGGAGTGCGAAGCGTGCGGCGAAGTGATGCGGATGTGAAATTCGGATTTTCTACTTGTATCATTTATATTCATCAATAAATCTTATTTTACTATCAAAAAGTCTACAATTTGGGGGCTCGGCCATGATGAGTGACCGCGGATCTCGTAGGTGATCAAAGAAAATGATATCATGAAAATCGCTGTCGCGAATTCGTGACGCTTCGTACCGATAACGACGCATTTCGAGAACAAAGTCGACTTTCGGCGACGATCAAAATTGGGTTTTTTGGAACTAGGCAAAGTCGAAACGTGTAGAACCGGGCCACAAAAAAAATAATAATCTGATTCAGACGCTTGATGACGAGGAAACGACGCACGAGGATATAACGGCGACGTGTGTTTTGTTGAGTGCAGAATTCAGTGCAAATACGACGTGTGCGGATAAAGCGCCAACATTACGACGTTCATCTTAGAAAAGACGACGCTTTTCTTTGATTGTGATTTTGTGATGATGAAATATCCTGAAATATGGTGTCTATTGAGACGACCATAAGTGTTTCTTTATGTGGTGTTCTGGTCTGAGTTGTAACGTTTCGAATTACGACGTGCTGATATGTGTGTGGTCGACTGATTAATCTAAAGCACGATCATATAATAGACAAGATGAAAGACAAGATAAAAACTGCATCGAAAACGGAAATTCGTGCCTTCCATAGATTCATTTTCCAAGAAGATGAAGATCGTGGAAATCGTTAAAGGTTACGCGCTTTTACTGGTTTCGTGTTTGCCGATGGATCTGATCAACACACAGCTAAGATAGCCTTTGCAAATCAGTCTATGGCTGAAAGAGATTTGAGATCTATCTGCAACCTTTTGGGATTGGACTGCGACGGAACCAAACAAGAATTAAATGCTCGAATCTGCAACGGCCTAATGACCTAAATACCCTCCAAGAAGACGATGACGCGGAAGACGATGACGAAGAGGAGGATGGAGTAGGTGCAAATCCAGACGAAAACGATGGTGACGACGTTGCTTAGGAAGATGAGGCAAGAGTGTTGGGAGTCACATGAGCGTTGTCTTCAATAATGATAGAACGACAAGACGACAAGCTCCTTGATTTGCTATTCACTACAAGGATGTGGAGGATTCCATTCGACCCTTCGAGGATAATGACGCTTATCCTGTCGAAAGATGGATTTCCGATTCCGAGGATATGGCTACTCTGTATCAATGGGACGACCTGCACATGCTGATTTTTGCAAAGAAATGACTCAAAGGAGTGGCTAAGTTATTCATTCAAAGTGAAAAGAATTTAGCAACATGGAAGAAACTAAACTCTAACTCTAACTCTAACTCTAACTAAACTCTGCTCTTCAAGATGACTTTCCTTCCAAAATCAACAGCGCTCAACTTCATGTGATGTTATCGTTGCGGAAAATGAAGAAGGACAAGACTGTACAGCAGTTTTTTCTAATTATGAAGGAGTTGGCTGCTAGAGGCGGAATTGAAATTGAAGCTCTTATCCAGTATGTGATAGATGGAATAAATGATGAAATAGTAAACAAAGCTATTCTTTTCGGAGCAAGTACTTTAAAGGAATTCAAGAAGAAGATGAAAACCTACGAGGAGATCAGAAAAAGAAAGCAAGAGAAGACTGCCACTCAGGAGAAATTTGGAAAGAAACACCAACCAGAAACGAAGAAAGAACAACCAGGAGCGAAGAAAGAAGCAAACGGCAAGGTACAATGGTGCTACAACTGCGGTGGCAAAGGTCACGACTCTAAGGATTGTCCATTTAAGGATCGCGGTAATAGATGTTTTCGTTGTAACGAGTTTGGACATGAATCGAAAGAATGTAAGTCGAACGATGGTAAGTCAAACAAATCATTTAATACCTGTAAAATAAAGTCGTATAATATACATTAAAAACTGGTCGAGATAAATGATGCTAAAGTAGATTCTCTGGTAGATACAGGTGCACAAGTTTGTTTAATTCGCGCTTCAGTTTATCCTAAGTTTAATTTCACGACTGATTATAGGCGAGAAAATTCTTGCGTGATAGGCGTTGGTCAGCAAGGAACAGAGACTTTCGGGTTTTTTCAGACGATTATAAATATTGATGATGATCATTTCCCTACCACTATCTATGTAGTTCCCGATGATGCAATAGATTATGATTTAATTATTGGCAACGATGTGATTCACCAAGCGAAACTTGAAAGCGGACCTGATGGGGTAAAAGTTACTAAATTTAAGCCTACTGTATTTCTATCTCGAATTAACTTTGTCGATGAACCTTCATTGGATCTTGATCATATCCCTGATGTTCAAATACGTAAAGAAGCTAAAAAATTATTCGACGTATATGTTCCCTGCAAAACAAAAATGACGAAAGTTGAATTAAAAATTATTCTCAAAGATGAAAAACCTGTTAATCAAGACCGCGACGTTTTTCGCCAGCACTAACTGAAATTGTAAGCAAGCAAAACGAGTAATGGCTCCAAGAAAATAAAGTTCAGCCTTGTTCATCCAATTACGCCAGTCCTGTGGTTGTTACGAAGAAAAAGGACGGAACTCCACGAGTTTGTATCGATTATCGCAAATTAAATCGCGTGATAGTTAGAGATCGTTATCCTCTTCCAGTAATTCAAGATTTTATAGATAAGCTCCAAGACGCTTTTCGACGATTGATTTAAAAACCGGTTTCCATCACATACCAGTGAGCAAAGATGGTCGCCAGTATACGGCATATGTGACAGGAGAGGGTCAATTCACAGAAAAAACTAAGTGTAAACTTTACCCGGAATTCGGGGTAAAGATTACCTGCAACAAAAATTACCCCATGTGGGTAAACTTTACCCGCACATCTAGGGTATTATTCTGCTTTTACCTACGTTCGGGAGTAATTCTCCATGTTTACCCTGAAGGCCTTGTAAATGTCATATTGAACTTTTGACAGTTCTAACGATTCGGCAAAACAGCCTTTATGAAGCGACCCCAAAAACC
Organism: Andricus quercusramuli; assembly: GCA_932178445.1. Lineage (NCBI taxonomy): Eukaryota > Metazoa > Arthropoda > Insecta > Hymenoptera > Cynipidae > Andricus > Andricus quercusramuli. The sequence goes on from CAKNXH010057188.1 coordinate 36,835, forward strand.
TAAGTACAGGACAATTTCATCCATTTCCAAACATTTTTAATTTTTGTCGCCATATTGGATCCGCCATATTGAAATTCGAAAATCCGATTTAAGTCAAAAATCACCATTTTGAAAATAATTACGACTTTTATGAAGGAAACTAAAAGTATACTGTCGAACTACACGATTTTCGTGCGCTGATGGTTAAAGAAAATCTGAGGTTTTCTCGTAATTCCAATGTGAAAAAAAATCATGAAAAAAATTTGTTGACATAAAAGATCCAGAGTTTTCGTTCAAAAATTCCCACTCCCTAATTATAATAATGCGGCTTAAAAATTAATAAAAAAAGTTTTCGAGAAATTCCGAATTTCATTATGCTGTCAAACCATGCAAGCCAGTATTATATGGAATTTTGATTAATTCAAATGAGATGAAAAGGAAGAAAATTAGCATCACGGTTTCTGGAACGCTTTCATTATCGCATAATATAAATTTATGATATCGTATTTTCATACAATGAAGATTCTGATGACAAATGAGACTTTCCATACTAATAACTGATAACGAAAATATCATTAGGCATGTCCTTCAACATTGTAGTTGTATTTGCACAGAGTATTAAAACATCTTATTTTATAAATCGTAAGTAAATATTCAATGAATGAGTTTTATCTTCACGTCTTCAGATAGGGTGAAAAGATTAAGGAAATCACAGTTCACTCTGCAAAGATGATAATTGGGTCGAAATATACATATTGTAGAATTATTTTTTGAGAAATTCTCCACAAAGCAGTTTGCTCCTTTCAACGAAAATGAAGACCATCATTGTTGTTTTTTTCATCGTCCTGGAAGTGTTTCATCATTTTATTGGTAATATGTAATACATATATAATCCTAAGTAAATTGTAAATTGCCGCTCGATTGCAGTATACCTGTAATTATTATCCATTCAAAATTGTATAAGGTAAAAACCTCTCATCAAAAGGAAGCTTTCAAAATTGAGATAAATTAGTTCACAGGCACAGACTCGATATCAAAGTGTTCATCAAGGGTCCGGAACTGGACACTTAAGAATGTTAAAGTCCCGGACCCGGATCCTTAACACTAGAAGGATGGGCGTTATCCCCAGGACAACTAACGTTTTAAAACTACTGTGGTTCGAATTTGAAAAAATTTCGGTGAACGACAACGTATCAATACCATGAGCGGAACCTTGAAATCCACATATCCCGTCAGGATTTAGTCAATAAACGCGCCGGTGTCCTGAGGAAACCGACCGTCCTTCTAGGAGGGGAACAGACCCCAGTCCTTCTAGTGTTAAGGAATCAAAGAATCCGGTTTCGGACCTGGACCCTTAAGAACTTAAAAAATTCGGGTCCAGACCCGACGCTTGGGAACCCAAAGGGTCCAGTGCGACCCAAACCCCTGAGGAACCTTTCAAACCTAAAAGGTTCCGATCCCCGGGTTGAATATGTTGGAACAATGTTCGATATACGAAATTGGCGGATATTTATCATTTCGGTATCTCGACCGACCTTCAAAAAACTTGATCTTACTTTGGGCTAATGAAAATTCGCATCCAGAGTAAAATAGTTGGCCTGAAGTCAGAAAATTGGCCTAAGACATTTTTTCAATGCATTTTGTAATTTCCCATGATGGGAGCATGGGATTCGGACACAGGCCATACTTCAGCCTTATTATGGGCGAAACTTGGGCGAACTATACACAAAAACTTATTCAAGACTTGAGCCATGGTACTTGTGTTTTGTCCCATGGCGACCATTTCCACGCGGGAACAGATTCTATTTTTCTGTTTCGTCTTACAGAATCCGGTTCACCACAAAGAACGCGTGAACATACCAACACGCTTGCAGAGCCTAGTACGTCCGGACGTCCAGATCACCTTGCCAACATTGAGGATATACTGCCAACAGGGATTTTTAGACGTCACTTTCCAATTAAACCACTTCATGATGTTTTCTTCATGGATAAAGACGGTACATTAATACCAATCCTCACAACCAACTTCAGTGCTGGAAGAACAATGGATGGTACAATCATTAGCATCATCCTCGATGGTTTTGTTTATGCACTGTACAATGAGAAGCGCCAAGTAATTATGCTGAATGGAGAGAAAGACTATAAGCCAACCGTAACAAACCTAGAGTATCTTAAAAGATGGGGTGTGAACCAACCTCTCCCGGATATTCAGCTGTAGCTATCCGACTATGAAAACGCAAAGGAAGTAATATGCATATATATATACGTCAAGTAAAATCGAACAACATTTTTTAGAATAATATACATGTTAAGTGCTCCGAATTATATACAAATTATAGTTTCTTGTGATTTTACTTATTCTTTACAATTTATTTCCAATACAAAACTATATTTTAAAGCGTTTGTTAATACATCAATCAGGATTAGTGTAGATGAGTCATTTGACATTTTTCACAAAAGACACCGTATGGCTGAAAATTCCAGACACGAAATTTGAATGGTCAGGTTTATAAGTCTTTCATTTTTGTGACGATTTTTGTGTTTTTAAATAAGTAGTAGGTCAGAATTTCTGTAGCCAGGACGGTCCAACAGAGGACGTTTTTACGGGCAGGATGGTTGACCGGAAATATCAGAAATCAAATGCATGCTCGAACAGTCGCTTTCAAGCATTTGCGGAGTAAATATTGCGCAAGAAGTAAACCCTTTTTGCAGTCCTCCGTCACGCTCTTAAAGTTCCATAATTAGGTTTGCTGACTTTCTATAGCGGTGAGTGAGCAATAGAGGGATTGAGGGGAAGGATGTGTGGTGGATGGTGTCAGGAACCATATACATGCCCGAAGAGTCCCCTTCAAGCATTTGCGGCGTAAATATCGTGCGAGAAGTAAATCTTTCTGTAGGCTTCCGCCATGCTCTCAAACTGGACAGCACACTGGAGCAATTTCTGGCTGACGTTGCTTGAGTGTGCGGCTCATTTTGAGAGAGTGACGGAAGCCTGCAAAAAGAGTTCACTTCCCGCGCAATATTTACTCCGCAAATACTTGGAGGTGATTGTTTGCGCATGCATCTGGTTTCTAACATCCCCCGCCATCCATTCTGCTCAGAAAATCTTTACTGTTTGTTCGTTGGAATTAATTTTGTAAGCTCACTGCTGTTGTGTTTTTATTTTTTCTTCAGGAAAAAACTGCTTCTCTTACTCAATCATAATTATGGAGTGCAGATTTTGATTCTGATTAAAATTAAATTTGTTCAAGAAACAAATTGTTTACAAAGATAGTAGGACTTACAAGATTTCTGAAAATGAAGATTCTTCAAATAAATACCAACCAAGTAGAAATGGCAAAAAATCTTTTGAAAAACTGAATCAACTCTTGTTCATATGGATTGAGTAAAAATTGCATTCTTTACTTACAATGGAATATGTATCACAAAATTTAATAATGCTTTTGATGAATAAACAGCTTTAACTAAAAATTTTGTTTTTGGAATACGCTTAAATTCCTTCCTTAAGAAATCGAAAATGGGTTTGGTTTTCTCCATTTTATAAAGCATGACAAAAATTGTATACATTTTGAGATTAACTCCAGATCTATGGTAGCACAGGTAGCACTGGAGTGCACTTTCGCACGCCGCAGATTTGTATCCCTCCTTGCCGCATTTCCACCACAACCTGGTCCTATCCGGACCTTCGCATCCCACTGCGATATGGCCGAAGCCTAAGCAGTGGTAGCACCTTGTAGTCCCTATCTTTTTTTTGATTCTACAGGACATCCAACCCACCTTGATACGTCCTGTCCGAATCGAGCGCGACGCCAGCTCCTCACCGAGCTCCACATACGCCTTTAGGTGTCCCCTGAAGGTCCTCTTCGTTAAACACACTGTGCCGATGTCCGGATCGACGCCGCCAAAGTGGTGACCTACCGCCTCTGTCACCTCCCCCACGTTGGTTGTCGCGTCCAAATCCAGGACCTCGACTTCCGTGCGTGGAACGAGGTCTCGCACGGAGTTGCCAGCACCGACCACCTCCCTGATGGCCGCGTATCTCGGACACCCCTGATTTTGACATCAAGGGTGTCCGGTTTCACCTTCTCTTTGAGGTCCTCCAAGACCTCAGCGTAGCTCGACCCTTGGGCCGGCTTTATTAGAACCGCCTCAGGTCATGCTCTCCACTTCGGCTCTTTCTTCCTCGTAGGTGCGGGTGCAGCTGTTGTCTTCCCTGCACCATTCTTCTTCGACGTTGAGGACGCTGCTGCTTAGTGCGCGTCCTCGGCTCCTTCTTCTTCGGCTTAGAGAAGCCTGCTTCAATGGGACTCAGCGTGGGCTCCTTCACTCGCTTCTCAATATGGGTAGAAGGAGCTTTCACGGCTTCCTCAGTCTGGGTCCCAGTTTGACTCATGTCTTTCTTCTTCTGCCATGCCCTCTTCCTTTTCACTAGCCTCGCCTTCTTGCCAGCGGTCCACCGAACTTCTACAGGCACGAAAGTGAATCGGTACTGGGCTGTATATATGACACCATACAGTCCACGCGCTAGATCTTGCGCTTTCTCCAGTCCATGCCTGATTGGCATGAACATGTTCCTCTTCGTGTCACAAAAAGCATTTATCTGTTTTAATGCGCCCCGCAATTTTTCAGCAAGTTCTCCAGCGTTCATCCGGCATTCTTCCACCGCCATAATATCCTGTTTGGCACTCGTCTCTGGACTCGGGACAAACTCCTCCGTCACGTCTAATGAACCACCCATCACCTCACACACGCTTCTGTTTAAATTTTCTTGGTTTGACGTCATCTTCATTCCCATGAGTAGCTAGAGAAGCATAGGTCCACACCCGCAGAGCCCCACATGCGAAGATGAGGTCTGTATACTCTAGGAGGCGACCTGGTATCCTAGAAACACCATTTGCGACACCATGCCCTGGAGCCATTCAGTTCTCGGCACGGTTGTTAATACCTTAACTTGGCTGGTTTTTTCTCGATGTGTCCTCCACCCAGCAGTTTGGTCCGTGAAGCGTATTTTATTTCCGCCTTACCCTCTGTTTCCAGCAAGCATTCCCCTATCCGCCACCCAGGGACGCGCCAGGTATGGGTTACAGACTCTCACTGTGGTGTCTGTTGTGGTAGTTGGAGTAGTAGTAGTTTTTTTTCGGAAAGGAGAATTGTAAAATGCTTCATGCACTGACCGCATTCGAACTTTAGGGACGAATCCTTGAGGAACGAAGGTAAGTGTCGGACTGACCTAGAAAAACGGCTTTACGGACAGAACGAACTCCTTTATACCTGCCAGCCTATGTTCACGGAATCCGCTTTCGCATTACTTCAGGAACATGGGTTATAGGCATTCTACGCCGTGCCTCGGCATCCCAATACTTTGCCAACCTGGTCTTTGTTGTCTCTCAGCCCCCAGCCATGATGTACGCATCGTCCTCAGTGGCGTGAGACTATGACGCAGCAACGGGCTCGTCGGCTTTCGATATCATTTGCTGGGCCGGGCTGTGTTCATTTTTTCTTTGCAACTGTTTCGCTGGTGACAATTTTCTTCCCAGTTTTGGTGCTTCACGTGTCAACCTCATTTGTGCTTCGTAAGTACCTCTACGGGCCGTCAGCCTTCGACACTATGTATGGGATTCTTAGACAGGTGCAACTGCTGTTTGTTGTTGCTCCTCCCTTTTCTTTTCACGCATGACTTCCTCGGTGTATCGGGATACTGCTTCATACTTGGTTTTGCTTTCCAGGAACGCTTTCCCTATAGTTTTGGGTGTCAAAGGCTCCCCCAATTCGTTTTTAAGATATGTTCTCCGAAATGCCTATCTGGTGCACTCAAAAAAGGTGTGTTTTGCGCCGTCCACTTCTTCCGGACAGTAGTCGCAATTTGGGCTCAGTTTTTCCCCCAACTTGTGTAGGTAGACATTAAAATACCCATGACCAGATAACAATTGTCTCAAATAAAAAGACAGCTCGCCATGGTCTCTGTTAATCCATAGCTTGGGGTCTTTTATGAATATAGCTGTCCACCTTTCCTTCTCCTGCTGGTTCCACACTGGTTAGGTCTCTGTATCTTCCACCTGCGGCTGAACAACCCTAACCGAAGGCATGAGTTATACATGTTTACCAGCAGATAAGGACAGTCCCTGGCAATTACCTTGACAACTTCTACAGGTATTCCGTCAGGGCCAGAGGCTTTTCCACTTGCCATACTTCCGACAGCCTCGCTAAGTTCCTCAGCTGAGAACAAGGGCGCTTCGAATATGTTGTTGTCGTCGATGGTGGTCCGTTGCGGGTGGCTGGGGAAAAGTTCTTTCACGATACTCTCCGTCATTATCGGGTCCTTTGGACCTTCAGGCGATTTTCGGTGGATCTTCCCAGTGACTGTTTGGTAACCACGGACCCAAATGTCAGAATACACGACTGCACATATCTCTTTCCTTTTCTGGACTTCACTCTATTTAATGTCTGTGCTAATTTCCTTCTTAGCTAGCTTGTATTGAGCATTTTTCCCTTCAAAATCCAAATTTTTTCTGCTTGTTCTTCGGACCTTGCGCCTGAGTTTTGGGCATTCGGTTCTGAATTCCGCTATTTCTTGCGTCCAACAATACACAGGATCCCTGTTGGCTGGAATGGCGCGTTTTGGCATGGGGGTATTACAGCTATGCTCTAACAGGCTCATTGCTTCCTCAACTAGTTCTTCAGCTGCTGTTTTAGATGAGGCTAACGGCCAGCTGACTTGTGGTCGTCTTCGCCACATTTTCAACATAGATTTTTGCGGTCGGCCTCTTTACATACGAATGCGATGTGTCCATAGCCATGGCATCGAAAACATCGATCCACCTTTGCTTTTATGCGGACTTGGCAGTTCACCCAGTTCTAATAACACACGAAGGAGGGTCCACATTTATCTGTAGTGTGAAGATGTTATAGCATTGCTACAATGATCTTAATATATATGCATATACACGAAAATCCTTATTTTATGATTTTAATGATGCTATCAACGACCCACTAGAAAAAACCACCCTTTCTTGCCAACCCATGTTCTCGGAATCCGCTTTCGCATTACTTCAGGAATATGGAAATAAGGCCATTTCGAAGTACCTCATCGCTCATCATTTTGTGCCAACCTGGACTTCTCCTGGACCGTTAAGTTGCACATAGGGCTCGTCGGCCTTCGAAAATATGCATGGGAACCCTGTCGTTTCCATATCCTGCCCTACCATCATTGCTGATGGTTGCGCAGCCTTTCTCGTTCTTCTTTTTTCTTTTGTCGGAGGACAGACTCGACATACGATGCCACTAAATCCCAATCTTCTTGGTTGCGCAGAATCAATGTTACTGTGGTTTTGGGAGTAAACACATCTCCGAGGACAGTTCCCAGGCCATGTTTCTTGTTCGTCCATCTGCCGCAGTCGTAGAAGGTGTTACTGCAGGGGCAGAAACGGTGTAGTACGCACTTGCTATACGCATGGCGCAGCCTCGTTGAACCGAGACCATTCGATTTCGGTAATTTTTGACTCCGAACGCATCAGCCCAAATCTTGGCTCCGTAAAGTAGTAAGCTCTAGAGCCTTCGATATCAGGGATGATCCTGGAGAGTTTCGCCACTGTTGCGCTTGCTTCATCAGCTGCTTTCTGAATTTGTGGCTAGTACGTAATCTTTTGGTCTACAGTCTCTCCGAGTTATCAGACGGCTTTATCAGTCTCAACAGACTCTCCTGTTATCTTGAACCTCACTCATTCTCTGTAGTCTCTCTGCCTGGTGAGGACGAACACTTCAGTCTTGCCAGCCACCAATGAGAGACCATGTTTCTCAAGATAGTTGTTGACCAGGATGGTAACATGCGCTAGTCTTCGCTGTACTTGCTCTGTATTCCTTAACAATATAATTGCTGGAAGATCATCCGCAAATCCAATCAAGTTGGCCCACTCAGGTAGCACGACTTCAAGCAGTCCGTTGTAAAATACATTCCAGAGGTCTGGTCCAAATGTGGACACCTGAGCCACTCCCGCAGTGATTTTCCGCCTTTCCTGGCCCTCTGTGGATTCGTACAGCAACTCCCTGTCCTCCAGGTAAATGCTGATCACCCTTGGCAGACACGCCAGCACCCTGAATTGATGTTCAAGTGTATCCAGGATGTAAACCCACCTCGCTGAGTTGAAGGCTTTCTTCACATCCTGGGTGACCAGCAGACAAGAGTTTCTTGTTCTGTGGTTACCCTGCTATGCCCCTTGTCTTTCTGAGATGACCTCTTTAATGGCTCCAACGATTGAACGTTTAGTGCGGAACCTATTCTGGTTCTCAGACAGCTCTCCTGCTCCTCCAATGGCAATACGTATACGCGACAGCAGTAATTTCTTATAGATCTTGCCTGCGTTGTCTGACACGCAAAAAGGTATGAAGGACGAGGAAGTAGTGGTTGGACCCTTACACTAGTCGAGCAGAACCAACCTCTGCACCTTCCATCTCTTCGCAAAACGCCAGCTAACAAGCATGCATTGTACGTATTTAGGAGTACGTATGAGTGGTCACTTGCACAGTTCGTCGTTCCTAAAGAGCTGCACTTCCTCTTCCACCACTGGTACGAGGTACGGCTTCTCTCCGGATGTTCTGGAAAGAGTGCGCGCACGATCACCCCCATCCTCACGGGATCCCGTGGGGTTCTGGTGCTCGAGATCCAAGGCAGCGGGTAACAATTTTGAAGCCGCATCCCCATACGTCCTTTTCTACTCCATCAAGAAGTGAGATCTCCATTGTCTAAAATATATTATTTGCTGTACAAATAGTGATTTCAATGACGTGTTGATCCACAATCTTTACCGCAGTTATAAAACATTGTAAACCTGGGTATCTCAGTATAATTTTGGGAGATTGAGAGGAATTTCAAGGAAAATAAATAAAAATTGATCATGTGTACTTTTCCTATCTACTATCTTCTTCGTGAAACGGCCAATATATATAATAGAAGGCGGATTCCGTTAATAATAAATTACACCGCACAAAATACTGGAAGAGTCATTTTTATCCACATGGACAAAAATGGAACACCTTTACCTCTTTCCTGTCCCCACATTCATGCTATCCTTCAATGAAATTGGTGAGTATCATTATAATAATCCCTTTTTCAAATATTAGGTACTTTTCTGTTTACGGAAGCATCAGGTTCAGAATGAATTGTGTAGACATTACAAAATCACCCATGTTCCACATTTAAATATCCCAATAAGGATTTCAGGAGAACAAGAAATAAATATCTTAGAAGAAAATAGGAGAAGAAAAACAACCACAAAAGTCCGTGATTTGAATACAAAAAATCCTTCTCATGAAGCAACAACAAACAAAAATTTAAAGGCATCTCGAGCGATTGCCAAAAATGAATTTTAAGATTTTTTGTTGGAAAAGAGGGCGTTGGAAAAGAAGTTTGATATGAGTGGGTGGGGAGGGTGTGGTTCACATTCACTTACGCCGACCTTATTTTCCATCGGCCGAAAGAAACCACGCGTCCTAATCTTGGGCATTTTAATCGGCCCACACCCGCCTCCACAACTCATGCCGACCCATTTTCCGACTCTCCATTTTCCAAAAAAAAATTTGAAAATTCATTTTTGAACATAAAAAAATGTATTCCGACGAGATCTAAAATTTTTTTGAACAACATTTCTTTCTAGAATCAGCTTCGACTTGTCCAGTGTGTGGTTGTAGATCCTTAGTTTTTGGGCGAACTTTCGAACACCAGATGTGATACAGTCAACCACACATTGGACACGGGATGTATTCTATCTTGCCCATCCAATCTCCTTGACCAGTTGATGAAAGCGTCTTTTAGACTTTTAATTCATCTTCGGCTTTAGCCATCGATTTGAATCGGTCAAAGATCTTGCAGCCCCACAAACCGAGCAATTGATGATCCAGAGGTCGGACACCTGTGAGATATCGTCACGAAAGAAAGCATTCATTTCAGCCAGATCTTGAGGCTTAGGAGGAACCTGCATGCCAATGTTCCTCCTTGTTCTGAAATCGTGATCATCTCTCAGAAGGTGCCTGCTTTCCGTAGTTCATCTTAATGTCGCTTCCTTATTTTCATCTGCACTTTGTTGAAGCAGTGGTTAGGGAAGCGCTCTGAGTACATATTCATTTATCAAGAGGTAGGCACGTTGATTTTGCAATGATTGAATCGAAACGTGCTGAAGCTCTGGATGTTTCTGGCACCACAGAGTGTGCATGCACACCATTAAGCCTCCGTGAACAGGGATAATTCTGGCATCGTAGCAGTCCATCAAGTAATTCTTGAGTTGATTCGTCCACTCACTGTGAGGGTTTTGTCAGTTTGTCGTCGTGTTTTTATCTGAATTATTTTCAGCACCCCGAACTTTAGTATGATCGGCACTGTTTGCCGACCCATTGTTGGGTGCTCTGCGCGTTTGATCGTTTCACACCGCATCTACAACTTTTTGGTGGTTTGATGGTGTCATTGTTGTTCCCACGAGCAGTTAGGAGAAGCGTTCTTCCATCCATGTAGAGCCCCGAGTGTAAGGATAAGGCTGCATACTCTGAGAGGTCGCCCGGTATCCTAGAAGGAAGGGAAAGAAGGGGATTTGAGCGGAATTTCTAGGAGGTGAAGTAGGTGAAGTGAAGGAAATGAGGAGATGGAAAGTAGGGAAAGTGAAAATGAAGGTACGGAAAGTAAGAGGAAATTGAGCTGGGGAAATGAGGGGAGGAGAAGTAGGGCAAGTGAGAGAAAATCAACCATGCACGACAGTATTAAATGCAATTTTGATTTATTCGAATGAGATAAAAAGCAAGAAAATGAGCGTCACGATTACTGGGACTAAGGTCACGATTACAGGGGCGCTTACATTATCGCTTAATCTGACTGCATGATATTGTATTTTTATAACAATGAAAATTCTGGCAGCAAATCCGACTTTTATTTCTGACTGATAACGTAACATATTATTCGGCATGTCTTTCAATATTGTAGTTGTATTCGCGCAGAGTGATAAAAACACCTTATTTGATCTGAATTTTAAGTACATATTCGATGAGTGAGTTTTATCTTCACGTCTTCGAACTGAGTAGAAAGATTCATGAAATAACAGTTCGCTCTACAAAGATGATAATTAGTTTGAAACATACATACTGGAGAATTATTTTTTAAGAAATTCTCCACAAAGCAATTTGCTCTACTTATCGAAAATGAAGAACATTATTGCTGTTTTTCTCTTCGTCCTGGTGGTGTTTCCTGATTCTATTGGTAATATATGATAATACATATATAATTTCAAGTAAATTTTCAATTTTAGCTTGATTGCAGTATGACCCATTACATCTACATTCAGATCTAATGGAATATTTTCACTCAAACTGTGACTATCTTCACCTCTTGATGTTTCTATTTATTTCCAAATGATACTCTCAAGTTTTAGGTCAATGAGAATGACGAGTTTCGAAATATTCAGCAAAATCTGTTGCATCTTCATTGGCATGAAGATCTTCTATTACTTTCACCAAGATTTGATGAAATTCGTCTGTAAGAAGTATTTGAAGTAGTGTTCGTGAAGTTTTATACACTTTTTGTTTTATTTTGATATTAATGAAACATGTTTTTATGAACAAACAGGCACACAGAAAACAGCGTCTTGTTCACCAAATAAGACAAACATACCTATACGGCTTTGGGGTCGCTGATTCCGAATCTGGGTCGGTTTGAATCGTCAGAAACAGCAGTGTGCTCAGAGCTGGCATTCCAGCTTTATCACTAAACCCTACAGCTGGAATTCTAGCTGTAGGTCTTCCTTCCAAAGTTAGCATTTCAACATTTTTTGGGAACATTCGCTGTGATTCTGTGCTTCGAAAAACAACGCCTGTATACTTGAATTTTCCAAATGAAACATCTGCACTTACATCTTGCAAATTTGTCTTTACTTTGGACTGTTAGTTGCCCTTTTGCCACTTATCCTCTATCCACGAACCGTTTGGAATACTATCTAGTTTGTTTCAATGAGACGGTTTGAATACCATCTGTCATCGGCTGGTTCTTCGGCCTTACGGGAAATTGAATTATCCCAACCTACTTATCCTCCATTCACGGATTGCTTCCAATACCATTTTCTTCATTCCGCTAAGACGGTTGGGATATCATTCATCTTTGGATGGATATAAAAATATTTCGAAATAGGAATGAAAACTCAAAGTTACTTCACTGGAAAATATTGTAGTTACATAATCTTAATCTAACTTACGCCTCCGCTGATGTGTATATAACTGCGCATCCCGGTTTAGCGAGCTTGTGTTCTATGTAGTGAGTAGAACCCTCTGGCGTTACGTTCTTCTTGATTGGATTCCTCTTTTGAGTTGTGCCTTCTTCTTCCTTTTTTTCTTCAGAGGATAGTTCTGAGCGTAATAGTCCACCATGACTAGTTGCAGCTTCCTGAGATGGATGAGCCAATCTCCGCTAATTGTTTGGTTGGGGCTCTACAGGATCAGAGGTGCCAATCCCTGCAAGAAGTGCTGCTATTCGCTTTCTCTTCCCGCCGAAAGGTGTAGCAGTTGTTTGTTGGCTGGCGAGAGGAAAGGTTGGGATGTTGTCCCGGTATGGTTGTTGAGCCCTCGGCAGATTCAGAGGGCTATTCGTATTGGATGTTCCCATCCTTGGTGTTGATTCCTCAAGGTGTGGTTGTTCACCATCACCTTAAGACTTTCTCTTCTGAGGATGGTGCTGATGCTGGCTGTTGGTCTCATGATGGTCGGCTTAAGCCTCGACACGAAGGTCTTGTAGGAAGAATTCCAGAAGGAATAGTAAAAGGAGGCAAGGGGAAAGAGAGAAAAATGGTGGATTGAGAATATTCCCTGACCTACAAAAATCGATTATGAGGGCCTTTTCCATATAAACGTGCACATATTGGAGCCGACCGATTCTATTTTTCTGTTTCATCTTACAGAATCCAGTTCACCAGAAAGAACGCGTGAACATACCAACACGCTTGAAGAGCCAAGTACGTCCGGACGTCCAGATCACGATGCCCACATGGAGGGCATACCGACAGTAGGGCTTTTCGCACGTCATATTAAACCGAGACCACTTCATGATGTTTTCATCATGGATAGAGACGGTACATTAGTGCCAGTCCTCAAAACTAATTTCCATGCTGGAAGGACAATGCATGGTACAATCATTAGCCTCATCCACGATGGTTTTGTTCATGCACTATACAATGGAAAGCGCCAAGTCATTATGCTGATTGGAGAGGTAGACCCGAAGCCAATAGTGACAACTCTAGAGTATGTTCAAAAATGGGGTGTGAATGAACCTCTCCCAAAATATTATTGATAATTTCATAACTATTTACCTATATAAATATAAATAAAGTGATATGCATATATGTACGCCAAGTGAATTTACTGTACAATATTTCTTAGAATAATACACATGTCAAGTGCTGCGAATTATAAGAAAATTATAGTTTTCGTGATTTGAATTGGGATGTGAGAAACCAAATGCATGCTCGAGCAGTCGCCTCCGAGAATTTGCGGAGTAAATATCGTGCGAGAAGTAAATCTTTCTGTAGGCTTCCGTCAAGCTCTCAGATTGGACTGCATGCTTGAGCAGCGCTGCACGGTGAAGTTCAGTGTTGAGCTTGGAAAGTCTGCAACTCAAAGTATCACCATGATCAAGCAGGCTTATGGAGAGGATACAATCTGCGAATCAGCTATTTTTGACCGACGTTGCTTGAGCATGCTTACATTTTGAGAGCGTGATGGAAGCCTACGAAAACAGTTTACTTCTCGCGCAATATTTACTTCGCAAATGCTCTAGAGCGACTCTTTGAGCATTTGGTTCCTGACACATCCCATCAATCACCCTTCTCCCAGTTAAAAACTCCATGTGGGCTATAGAAATTCAGTCCTACTATTTATGGAACAGACCCTGTGTACTGATTTTGATTCTGATTAAAGTTAAATTTCTTTGAGAAACAATTTTTTCACAAGCATAGTAGGACTGACAAGATTGAAAAAAGAAAAGGTCTCCAAATGAAAACCAACGATGTGAAGTTGCACAGAATCATTTGAAGAAACAAATCAGTTCTTGTGTAAGTTGAGAGGAAAACAACTCTGCAAATTCACATGAATATACATTTAAAATCTGGAGTAATCAAGTCGTAATTCACTTGTAAGCCGGAGTTATACAGAGTAATCTATTTTTCCGTGAAAAATTGATCTTTTTGGTTGAAAATTCATGCTTCTGGTTAAAAATTCAAATATTTAGTGGAGCATTATTCTACTTTGAGAAAAATTTAAATATTTTGTTGAAAATTTGTCTTTTTCGGTTCGAAATTAATGTTTTTGACTCAAACTCGAACTATTGCATTTTGTGTTGAAATCAGGGATCCGACGGAAACTGCGTGCGATCTCATTCTCAGCACTTATCTTTTGTTCTTCTATGAGTCTTCCTGCAGTTCCTCGCGTCGTCATCAGTAGTGCACCGTGAAGTTGCACATCGGGCTCATCGGCCTTTGAAAATATGCATGGGAGCCCTGTTGTCTCCATGTCCTGCCCTACCATCATTGCTGATTTTCGCGCAGCCTCTCTTGTTCTTCTTTTTTCTTCTGCTGGAGGACAGACTCGACATGCGATGCCACTGAATCCCAATCTTCTCGGTTGCGCAGCATCAATAATACTGTGTTCTCGGGAGTGAACACATCATTGAGGACAGTCTTCAGGGCATGTTCCTTGTTCGCCCATTTGTCGCATTCGTAGAAGGTGTGCTCTACGCTGTCTACCTCTGTGGGACAGAAGTCACAGCATTCGTTGTTCCTTCTGTTCCACCAATGTAGATTGGAGTTGAAATGTCCGTGTCCTGCGAGAAATTGTGTGAGGTGGAAATTCACCTTATCGTGCTTGCTGTCAAACCATGGGGACAATTCGCTTATTAACCTCACTGTCCATCTCCCTCTAGGATCAAAGTTACATCAGTGCTGCTATTCCGCTTGGGTTAGGGTTCTCTGCTAGGTTCTGATCCGTGTTAGATCTTCCTCCAGTTACTGCAGGGGCAGACACGGTGTATACGCTTGCTATACGCATGATGCAGAGTCGTTAAACCGAGACGCTCCGATTTCGGTACTTTTTGACTTCGAGCGCATCAACCCAAATCTCCGCTCCGTAAAGTAGGATCGATTGGGCCACATTCATCGCAGTTTTCCTCCTACTGGCTCTAGGGCCTTAGATGTTAGGCGAAAGCCTGAAGAGGTTTGCTACTGTTGCGCTTGCTTTATCAGCTGTTTTCTGGATTTGTGGCCAGTGCGTGATCTTCTTGTCCACAGTCTCTCCGAGTTATCGGACGGCTTCCAGCCTAAACAGAGTATTCTGTTATCTCGAGCCTCACTCAGTCACTGTAGTCTCTCTGCCTGGTGAGGACGACCACTTCAGACTTGCTAGCCGCCAATGAGAGCCGATGTTTCTCAAGCTAGTTGTTGACCAGATTGGTGACATGCGCTACTCTTCGCTGTGCTTGCCTTTACGTTGGACCTTCCAGCGCTTATCCAGTGCCTGTCTGCGGAGATCGGTAATTTCATCGTCCCCCCAGTGGTTTGGCTCCGTTTGCCTGTGGTTTGATCTTTTAGGCATAGGTATATGGCATGCCTTTTCGATCAGGCACATAGTCTGTTCGATCATGTTTTCTGCCTATTTTCTGGTTGCTTTTGTAGGGCGAACAGCCTCGCCAGTAAATCTGTCTGCTCTGGATAGCGTTTCAAGCAAAACCAGATGGCTGACCTTTGCGACATTTCATCATTGGATCCTCGCGGTTCTTCAGGATTTGACCCAAGTCAGAACTTCATGTACTGGTGGTCGCTCCCAGTGAGATCCTCGAGAACCTGCCACCCACGTGTCACAACTGAAACACCAACAGGGGCTAGAGTGATATCTATAATGGTAACACGGCCAAAAAATTCAGCGATTTGAACAAAAAAATCCTGGCTATGATGCAGCTGATGTACAGGCATCTCGAGCGTCACCCAAGGATATTGACTTGATACTCGGCCTAGGGGCTCCTTTGAGATCCAAGTTGAATACACTAAACGGGTTCTTGACGCAGATAAATATGCATCAAGTTATTAATAATTGTGACTTTTTTAAAATTAGTTTCCTTTGAATCCAGAAAAACATCAATTTTGGAAATAAATGTTCACAAAAGTTGCGAGAAAAATGACGGAAATCAATTTTGAGGGTTTTCGTTGGATAAGGTGTTCGGCATGAGTGGGCGGAGAGGGTATGGTTCACATTCACTCATGTCGACCTCATTTTCCAGCGACTGAAAAAAACCACGCGTCCTAATCTTGGGCATTTTAATCGGACCACACCCGCTCCCACAACTCATGCCGACCTCTTTTCTGACTCCCCCTTTTCCAAACAAAAAATCTGAAAATTCATTTCTGTCATTTGACTTGAAAAATATTCATTTTGGAATGAAAATATGAATATAAAAGAATCTGTTTCGACGAGACCTACAACTTTTGTGTATGATATTTTTTTTCAAAAATTAATATTTTTCGAGATTTTGGAAAAAAGTAATTCTTGAAGAGGTCAAAAGTATTTATAATTTAATTTATATCGATCAGCGCCAAAAATCCTTTTGTTGCGTTCAACCAGGCTCTAAAACAAATCCCTAGGCCAAGTATCAGGTCAATATTCTTGGGTGACCTTTTTGAAAGTATATCCTAATTTCTACAAAAATAATTGAATATTCAATAACGTAATTAGATATTTAACAAAATAATCAAATATTCTATCGGAAAGAATCAATTTTCCGCGAAAAATTTAATAGTAGAGAAAAGAATCAGCTTTCAACCAGGAATATTTGGATTTTCTAATTGGGTTTCATTGACTCAATTCGCAGTCAAGTGGAAAAACGACATTTTATTCAAAAATTCTGAAATATACTCAAGTCGCGATATAAGAACCCTGGGTTTACGAAGTTCCTGGAATCAATTCGCGGCAGTTTCATGATGAGGGAAGCCCCACCACCGAGGAAAGGCGTTGCTCAGTCAAGCGTGACAAACAGCGTGAGGGCCGCCCTCCTAGCGCTTTAGTTGCATCTGGTTGCGTCGTGCGTACAAATCACACAGAAATGGTCCATGTGGTCCTCCCTGTTCACGTTTGGATTTCACCGATTTAGGATCAAGGTCAGTGCGAGTCATGCCCGCAACCATTCTTATATCAGGAGTTAAGCGTAATTTAATTTTTGTGGACTTGAAATCAAAGTTGCTGAGGTTCAAAAGTTGAAATTAGCAAATATTTGTGTCAAAGTTTTTTAATTTTTAAATACTCAGTCAGAAACGTTGATCATTTTTAGGGTTTCATAGCCCCGAACAGAAGACCTTATATTTTCGGTCGGGTTTCCATCCGTCTGTCATACTTTTATCCAAGGAGGAGAAGTGATGGCAAATGAGGCAAGGAATAGCGGGGAAAGGGGTAGTAAATGAGGGACGAGAGGTTGAGAGAATTGAAGAGAAATGTGGGGTCAAAAGTAGGGAAAGTGAAAGTAGGGAAAGTGAAAGTAGGGAAAGTAGGGAAAGTGGAAATGAAGAATGGGGAAGAAAGAGTAAATGGGGAAGGGGAAGTAGGAAAATCAAGTGGCGGAAATGTAGAGAAATGAGACAAAATGAGTTGAGGGTAAGTGACGAGAAAGAAAGGTTTCCCTTTCCTTCTTTCTCGGGAAAAGAAAGAAAGCCTGACGAGGAAGTGACGAGAAAGAAGAGAAGGGCAAGTATGGGATTTGAGCGGAATGTCAAGGATGATAACTTGGTGAAGTAGAGGAAACGAGGAGATGGAAAGCGAAAAAAGTGTTTGGAGGGGAATAAGGGGAAGTAAGTGGTGGCGAAGTAGGGAAAGAGGAAATGTGGGTGGCGAAAGTGAGCGGAAATCGGGGTGAAAATGAAGGAAGGTAAAGTAGGGGAAGTGAGAGGAAATGAGGAAAAATAGGTGAAATTATTTGAAAAAAGATTACGTAGTTGTATTTGCGCCGGGTAATAAAAACACCTTGTTTGATCTAAATTGTAAGTACATATTCAATGAATGAGCTTTATCTTCACGTCTCCAGATAGAGGAGAAAGATTCATGAAATAACAGTTCACTCTGCAAATATGATAATTGGGTTGAAATATACATATTGTAGAATTATTTGTTGAGAAATTCTCCACAAAGCAGTTTGCTCTATTTAACGAAAATGAAGAACATCATTGCTGTTTTTTTCTTCGTCCTGGCGGTGTTTCCTCATTCTATTGGTAACGTAATAATGTAATGATACATATATAATTTTAAGTAAATTGTTAAATGCAGCTTGATTGCAATATACCTATAATTATTTCCAACTGACTGCTTCGTAAACTCACTCCCATTTTTTCGTTTCTTTGTTGAATAAAGACACAATTGCTTATCAACGTTTTGTCTGACATTGACAATTTATTTAGTAGCGAGTTTGTGTCCTATGTAGTGAGTAGAACCCTCTGGCGTTACGTTCTTCTTGATTAGATTCCTCTTCTGTGTTGCGCTTTCTTCTTCCTATTTTTCTTCAGAGGATGGTTCTGAGCGTGATAGTCCACCATGACTAGCTGCAGCTTCCTAAGATGGCTGAGCCAATCACCGCTAATTCTTTGGTTGGGGCTCTTCAGGACCAGAAGTGCCAATCCCTGCAAGAGGTGCTGCTATTCACTTTCTCTTCCGGCCGGAAGGTGTAGCGGTTGTTTGTTGGCTGGCGAGAGGAAAGGTTGGGATGTTGTCCCGGTATGGTTGTTCAGCCCTCGGCAGATTCAGAGGGCCATTCATATCGGATGTTCCCATGCTTGGTGTTAATTCCTGAAGGTGTGGTTGTTTACGAACACCTTTCTCTTCTGAGGATGGTGATGATGTCGGCTGTTGGTCTCATGATGATAGGAAGATGAAAAATTTTCGTATCTTCTATTTTCACATCGGTACCATTTCGATTGACCCAGTAAACATTCTCTGCAGACTTTAATATGATGACATTTGGACCTGGTTGGCGTTGGGTGAAGTCCGCGTTGGATTGATTTTTATTCTACTTAAACACAAAATAATTTTAATTCAGAGAGTCCTTTTCAATTAAATTATTTTATAAATAATTCTAAGTGTCGCATCTGTGTATGAATCGTCAGTAAAGGATAGAAGATTTGTACAGTATGATTAACAAACGACTTGATAGGCTGATGGGGCTTAAGCTCGTCACGAAGGTCTTGTAGGAACAATTCTAGAAAAAAAATACACCCATCAGGATTGGAGCAGATAAGCAATGTGACATTTTTCACAAAAAAACATCTCCGTGTACATAAAGTATTGTGTTTGGGTAAATATTTGACAGCTTTCAAAAGTGTCCGGAGATGTTAGGAACCAAATGCATGCTCAAACAGTCGCCTCCAAGCATTTGCGGAGTAAATATCGCACGAGAAGTAAACCCTTTTTGTAGGCTTCCGTCACGCTCTCAAAATTTCACAAGTAGTGGGCCTGACATTCTATATCTCAGACTGAGCGATAGAGGTATCTGCAAACAAGATGAGTGGTGAGGGATGTCAGGAAATAAATGCGAGCATTAGCGGGGTAAATATAGCGCGAGAAGTAAATCTTCCTGTAGGCTTCCGTCACGCTCTCAAGCTGGACCGCACGCTTGAGCAGCGTTGCACGAAGAAGTTTAGTGTTAAGCTTGGTAAGTTTGCAACTGAGACTTTTACCATGATCAAGCAGGCTTATGGAGAGGATGCAATCTGCAGATCATCTATTTTTGACGGACGTTGCTCGCGTCTGTGGTTCATTTTGAGAGCGTGACGGAGCCTACGGAAAGAGTTTACTTCTTGCGCAATATTTACTCCGCAAATGCTCAAAGGCATTTAAAAGCTTTAAAAGCTTTTTGCGGCAATTTAAGCAATATAAAAGAATTCCGTAATGCTTTTAATGAATAAACCATTTAAACAGAATTTTTTTTTCTGGGATAATCTTAGATTCATTTTTCAAGAAAATAAAAATGGTTAGGTCACATCTCTGGATCTACACCGAAACGGCTCCTATTTATTGCAAATACTTCAAATAAAAATCAATCGTCGCGAATTTTATAAGATTTTTAACATCTTTCCAACGTTTTTTCTATTTTAATTTTCTGCAGAGCTACTTTCTGAGACAAGCCTGTTTTTAATCCGATTTGCGTAAGTTAAAGGGGGAACGACTTTAAAAATTCGCAGGAATATCCATTTCTAATTATTTTTTTGTTGTTGTAGGAAAATAATGTTTTTTACCCATGAACAACTTGAACTGTTGCATTTTTAGTTGAAATTTTATCTTTTTGTATTGGAAATTTGATAATTTGGTTGAAGATTCATGCATTTTATTGAAAATTCATCTTTGTTGGTAGAACATTAATTTACTTGATTTGAAAAGTTTTATTTTTAGTTTGAAAATAGAACTATTTTTGTGAAAAATTTAGCTACTTCAAAATTCGTTATTTCTTTGGTAGAAAATTCAATCATTTGCTTGAAACTTCATCACTTTTGTGAAAAAGTCATACTTTTGGTTGAAAATGACTCTTGTTATGAAAATTTCTATATTTTATCAAAAATTCATCTCTCTTGGTGGAAAAGTAATCTCTTTATTTGATATTTCAACAGCTTAGTTAAAAATTTGTTTCTTTGGTTCAAAATGTAACTAATTTGGTCGCAAGTTCATTTACTTTTTTAAACAATTGTATTCTTTGACTGAAAATTATACTATTCAATTTGTATTTTTGAATTAATATTTTTAACTACGTGGTTTAAGGTTGAACTACACTGTTAAAATTTTGTTTGGTTGGAGATGCATAATTTTATTTAAAAATTTATTTCTGAATTTGAACAGTTCCATTTTTTGTTCAAAATCTTTCCAGGTTACAAATTTATGTATTTTGTTAAAAATGATTGAGAAGTAAACAATTTTGTTGAAAGTATTAAACAAAAGAATTTTTTTAATTTTATACCAGAATGTTGAATAAAGTAATTGCATTTTTAAATGAAAAGGATCAATTTTCAACCAATAAGATTAATTTTCCACCAAAAGAAGTAGTTGTATTTTTAACAAAAAAAGATGAATTTGCAACCAATAAGATTAATTTGATACCAAAAAATGAATTTTCAACGAGTTGAATTTAACTAAAAAAAAGAGGGACTTTTGACAGAATAGTTGAGTCGTCGAAAAAGATTTTTAATTGTCAACAAAAGAGATTATTTTCTGCCCAAATCGACGGATTTTCGAAACAAATTCATGAATTTTCCAGAAAATAGTTAAATTTTTATCTTACGACGGAGTTTCGAGCCAAAAAAAGGATTCTTCACAAAACTGTTAAATTTTCAACCCGAAAATATGAATTTTCCATACAAAATTAATTTACGACCAAATAGTTGAATTTTCAGCTAATGCGATGAATCTTCAACAAAAAAATGAATTTTTCACAAACTAATTCATCTTTAAATCAAGTAGTTTATTAAAAAAAAAAAGAAAAAAAATAGTCCTCAAAAACAGTAATAGTTAATATTCAGTATTTTCAAGTAGAAAAGAATGAATTTTCAATCAAGAAGATTGATATTCTGCTATTTAGCTCTTCAAGCCAAAAAGACGAATTCCTTAGAATAAGCTTGAATTTTCAACGAAGGAAGACAAATTTTCCACCCAGACCTTCACTACCAAA
This sequence comes from Andricus quercusramuli, assembly GCA_932178445.1. Classification (NCBI taxonomy): domain Eukaryota; kingdom Metazoa; phylum Arthropoda; class Insecta; order Hymenoptera; family Cynipidae; genus Andricus; species Andricus quercusramuli. The sequence continues at coordinate 58,514 of CAKNXH010057188.1, forward strand.
AATATCAATATTGAATGAAAAAAATTATTTTTCAACATAGCAGTTTACATTTTTGAACAATATAATTAAATTTTCAACAAAATAGTGGAGTTTTCAATCACATAGTTGAATTTTCTACCTACGAAGATGCATTTTCGAAAACTACAAAACTTTATTTTCAAAAAAGCTGTTGGATTTACAACCAAATAGTTAAACTTCCAATAAGACAACAAAAATTAACAACAAAATAGTTTTTTCAGACTATGTGGAATTATGAATTGAAAATTATTTTTGAATAATTTTTTTCTGAAAGAAGATCTTCTTCTTTTGCTCCGCTGGGAATCGAACCACAGATCTTGAATCAAAAATAATGTTTAATTCAAAGCTCCATCTAGTCTGGAAAGACGTTAAAAATTTCTGTTATTCTCTAATGCTAATAAAGATTTCTTGAAAAATTTGATTTGTACCACCTAGCAAGATGATGCCTGTATTTCTGAAAAAAGTTATTCCTCTCGATCTCTCTAGTAGCTTAATGGTAAAGCACCCGGTCGGCAATTGGAAGTTCTGTGGTTCGATTCTCAGTGGAGCGAAAAGAGAAGATCTTTTTTCGGGAAAAAATTAATTAAAAATAATTTTTAATCCAGAGCTCCATCTAGACTGAAAAGACGTTGGAAATTTGTGTTATTCTCTAATGATAATACAGATTCCTTTCAAATAATTGTATTAAAATATCCCATCTTGAGAAAAATGAATAAAAAATTATCAGGTATACATTGCCTTACCTATTTGGTGAGTATGATTATAATAATCCTTTCTTTAATGTTAGGTACATGTAGATCCTCAGTCAACATCTGGATCATTCGTTTCTGATACAAGTCTTATTCACATTTTTGTATACTTTTCTTTTAAAAAAAGCATCAGGTTCAGGAAGAATCTTCACTGGTAGGAAAAAGTCTTCTTCCAATGATGATGAAGTTGCGAGGACAACATATATGAAGGCCAACCCTAGACCCCATACACTTAAGGGTTCCGGATAATAGGTGGATGCAAAGTGGTGAGCTTGAATACAATTAAGAAGAGGAAGGGCAACTATCTATCGATATGTTTCAAAAATATCATAACGGCAGGAAGCACCCTCCAACTGAATCAGGAAATAAGGCTCTTGAATTGTAAATACTTTACAAAATCTCTCATGTTCCACATTTAAGTATCCCAATAAGGATTCCAGGAGAGCAAGGAATATATATCCCAGAAGAACAAAAAAGAGAATCAAACAAAGAAGTCAGCGGTTTGAACAACAAAAATCCTCGCCATGATGAAGCTGATGTACAGGAATCTCGAGCTTTTGTTGAAGCCCTTTTTAGACAGGGTGGTCATTCTCCACTAAGATATTACAAAGATAATCCAGAAATCACTATTCAGCAACTCAAAAAACAGTATGAATCTCTCCACATGTATCATAAGCATTTTGGCATACCTCATGATCCTGCTTATCCTCATTTTCCTGGAGGTCCTAAATCCGACTCTGGTTCTGAATCTTGAAAATAATGGTTCTAACAAGAGGGTTTCTTCTGGGCTTTAGATGTTAGGAACTCATTTGGTTGTATGCCCGTCCGTGTAACTTCATACAAACAACATGGTCCGTTTTTGTTTCGATGATAACTCAGTTTTGAATGAACAGCCTGTTGTCCAATTCCGCTTGGTTTGAATCAGTTGATACTTTTGGGTCATTATAATGACGCATTCATTAGTATCGTCAATATCTTAATACGTACAAATGATTATTCCAATTTGAAACTACGGTTCTAGCCTCGCTGTACTACCGGGATCAGGGAGTTGATAAGTGTGAGTAAGAGAAGTGTCGGAGTAGGGATAATGTTTTTAGATCAAGATAGAATTCCCATGTTGCTCATTCAAACAGATGACACAAAAATACACAATCTGACTGATTATCCCATAGTAAGATCCATACTCGTCACTCTAATCACATCTACTAAGCAAAGCTAAGCTAAGCTAACACTCTCCATCACACATGACTGAACCATCTCAACGAATTTCCTTTACTTTTGTCAAACAGTCCTTCATCTACACCACATCCTTTGAGAATCCTCTCATATTTTTACTTCTGGCAATGGTTCCTACATTGCTGTTAATCTTTCTATCCTTGTTTATACGCCTATCTCTTCTTACCTTTCCGGCAGTAGCTAAGAAACTCCCAAGATACACGTAATTATCAACTCATTCTATCCTCTCTTCATTTGAGTCAATGTTGCAAATCATCGTCTGATTCTGCTGCAACAACCTTCTCATCAGCAAATGCTAACCCACGCACCTTTGCTGTCCTGAGATCTACACCTTCTTCGTCTAAGAGAGCCATCCTCAGACATTAGTCCATGAATGTAATGAATAGTTAAGAGGACGTAACACATCCTCACCTAACACTATGCCCAATATCAAACCAATCTCTCAGGTGTGCATTTACCCTTACATAATCCAGTCCATTACATTCCAGATCAAAAAATGCACAGAAAACCTTTTTGTTTACCCTCAGACTTTTTGGCTCTAAAAGTTTTAGAGGTGTTATTTATGAACCGATATTACAGTTTTATCCTGAATTGAAGTTTGTAAAACTTCGAAGAGGTCTGTTGCGTCCACTAAGAAAATATTAATTTGAAAGAGGTACAATCGTTTCGCAAAACCTTTCATTTCACGAAAAAATATTTCTTATGGTTAGTCAGAACTTACGCACTATTTATTCATGGTTTATTTACGATCTTCTAGTTAGATATTTTTATACTCCCTTGGATTACCCTCAATTAAAAATATACATTTTAACTGTTTTCAAAATTTGTTGTTTTCGAAAATCTCTCTGTCTATAGCCGTCCAATTTTTGGTAATCACCCATGTTCATTATTCAATAAGCTGCGTTTCAGTTTCAGGATTAACGTCTAATTGAGAGAACTGTTCGTATAGCTTCAGCAAACATCAAACTTTAGAAAAATATATGAAATTTTAAAAAAGATCATAATGAAGTTGTACATAATCGTATTGAAGTCTTGTACATACATTGTCCAAAACGTAGTATTTGCTATACAAATATTTACTTCAATGACGCATTAAACCAAACGTATAACCCAGTTATGAAACGTTGAAAACCTGGGTAGCACATCGTAATCTTGAAAGATTGAGGAACATTTCAAGGTAAATAAATAAAAACTTATTAAGTGTACATACCACAGCCTATTTTTCTCTCCGTTATCTATATAGGTACGTCAAAGGACTAGTACATATATGAGCAAGTGGATTCCTAGAAAATTATAAGTTGCTCCTTACGAAATTCTAAAAGAGTGAGCTTTATCTATATTGAAAGAAGATAGGGCCCTTTTTCGATTCCATTGTCCTCATCTTCATGCATTTCTTCAATGCAATTGGTAAGTATAATAACAGTTTTTTAATACATGGCAAATCTAGATCCACGGTCAACATCTTGATCGTTTGGATCAGACATGAGTTTTGTATATATGAGGAGTCTTTTCACAGAATGATCCGGTTTTTTGAAAATATCCAAGACGAAACAACCATCTTCTTCCAATGGTGAGCATGCGAGTTGGATCAATCTGAATGCCACAACTTGATCATGTATGGCTAAGGGTCCATCTCATCAGATGATCGATGATAATCCTCAGTTCCTAAACAATCAAGATGCATCGTGTCAAGTAGATTCCTATTCGCTTGAAAGACATAGTTAGAAGCATGTCTCAACCTCCAACTTCATCTGGGCATGACGCTTTTGATTTGCATAGATCTTTTCACCAAGCCCCTGATAGTCCAGATACTAGATTTTAAAGAGTATTAGGATGACATGGAACCAGAAAATCGAAAAAAGAAGAAAATTCGATGAAAAAACATCAGCTGCTGTGAAGAAAAATACAAGGTTTCTTCAACCACCTTTCAGCCAGGGTCTTTACCCTCCACTGGGACCTTCCCAGGTGAAGGCTTCCCAGCTTGAAGCTCACAAATCGAATCAGAATCGCTATGTCTACTATGTAGATATTCCTTATCCTCCAACTTCTGAGGATCCTTCTGGTGTTTCGGGATCTGGCTAACGAGACTAATACTTCCAAAAGGAGTGTTCCTCTTAGGCTAGAGATGTCAGGAACTTATTTGGGTATACCCAAATAAGTTCGTGACATTTTAAGCTTAATAGGAATCCTCATTTTGGAAGTATTAGTCTGGTTAGCCAGATCCATAACCTCCAGAATGATCCCCAAAACTTGAAGGATACGAGGGATTATAAGGGTGGCCATAATGATTTTGATGAAATTGATTAGCTTCATATTCTTTCAAATCCTTCTCAACAGTGAGTGGTTGATTTCTTGACATGGACGGAATTTCCTGCCAAATTTAAGGTTAAGGGGATTTTTATTTGTTTGAACGTAATACTTTTGCAGGAAAAATTATCCTTATGCCTGTACAAAATCTTGCAGCCAAACAATTCTCTTTGTCTGAAAAATATATTCAATAGTTCGCTGATTTGCAGTTAAATGATGATTCAGTATTTACTTATTTGCGTATTGGTCAATTCAACATTGTTTGAAACAGTTAACTCTATTTCAAAGACAAGTGAAATTCATAGAAAAAAAATCTTTTTTGTGTTTTTTTTTCAGATTACTTTATCATAATCACATACTAGTTGCGTCATTGAAATATTTCTTGAAACAAGTTCTATGCAAAGAATTTATATTAGCTTCATGTGATATCATGTCATGTCAAGGTAATTTGACAAAGTCTGTTTGAACATTTTTGGACAGATAATCTCTAAGTTAAACATTATAATTCATAATGAATAATAAAAGGCTATATTATGAATTTTCAAGTTTTTACTCTCGTTCTCTATATGAAAATGATGAAATTTAAAAAGTATAACGCCTAACTTAAGAATCATGCATTTTTAACGATTGAGTTTTAGGATCTTAATTTAAAAATACTTTGATTTTAAACAAAGTTTGGGATTGTTCAATCTTAATGGTTGAATTAAGCCTGCGATAATTCTTTTGAATTTCGAATAGTGGAAAATTTTCAATCTTCACTGGTGAATAAGACACTATTGAATTGGGAACTACCACGACTATAAATTTTCAACAACAAAGAAATAATAAATTTATGACCGAATAGTTGAATTTACAACTAGAAAGGTTCATCTATAACAGGTAATATTTCAACCAAAAAGGTATTTATCAAAATTAAAAACAGTAGAATGCTACCAAAAAAGATTAATTTTCAACCAGTTTCATTTCTAACAAAAAAGGATGAGATTTGAACTAGAAGAAACCGCTTTTCAATTATAAATATGAATTCCTAACCCAAGAATGGTATGGTTACATTTTTAGAGAAGAAAATGTATTTTCAACCAGAAAAAAATGAAATTTGTAGAACAATAATTAAGTTTTTTACACAAGAAGTGAATTTTCAAATGCAATTATTAATCTTGAAAAAATTAATTTTGAATTAGAGAGTTTAACATCCAGCATTCAACAAAATACTTCAATTTTGAACAAAAAGTGGATTTTGTAATAAAAAAGAAATGTCTTCTCGTGAGAAAAAGATCTTTCTTGACATAAGTGAAATTTCCTTTTAAATTTACGTGAAGTTAAGAGGATATTCATTTGCCTCAACAGAAATCCTTTCACAGGAAAAATGTTCTCCATGCGAATAACTTCACTCAATTTTGCAGTCAAATACTTCGATTTATGTAAAAAATATATTCGAGTTATATGAAAAAATGGGCAAAGTTCCGGAAATTTTCTTCGGATGGCAAATTCCAAACAAGTAGTAACTCATAAATATCCCCACGAATTTTGAAGGGTGTGAAGGGGTGTTAAGGGGATTTTGAAAATATAAGGGGATTTGAAAAAATTCCCGAAGATCTCAAATAATTTTGAAGGATTCAACATTTACGATTATAAGAGAAAAAAAATTCTCTTTTCCCTTCAAGGCGTGGACACAAGGCAGATTATCATAGGACTATCCACTTTACACTAGGACGTATCTGGAAGAAAATCAAGAGAAAAAAACGGTGGGATTTTTGAGTAAATTGACTTTGGATTTCTGCAGAAAATCTAGCGCCATTTTGTCAATCTTGATCCTTTTAGAAAAATTCCTAATGAACTTTGAAAGAAATTAATGGCTTAGGAGGGTGCGACTCCATATTTAAGGGGTCATGAAAAAAAGCATCAACGGCATCCGTAGCCGTCAAGGGTGTTGATGCAATTTGGGTTCCTGAGCCGCGGATTTTTTTTGCATCGCCCTTAAGCACGTGCCATTTGCATAGAAAAACACAAGAGTGGCCTTCATTACCTAACCTGAGAAGCAGGGCAGCACTGCTGCTGAAGACTTCCAGCCGATCAATTTAACGTCCTTCATTCTGGAGACGCTAGAGAAACTCGTCTAGTGATAAATCAGGGATAAGGGAAGAATATGCTGTGGGCACCTTCTTGGATATGGAGGGTGCCTTCAGCAATACACATCCAGAAATCATATGTTGAGAGGATTCAAGGCGTGGCGTTCCAGAACAGTTACCGAGCTGGATAGGAAGCATGCTACACTTTATTTATAGTCCTTTATTCTGAAGACGCTAGAGAAACTCGTCTAGCGATACATCAGGGATAAAGGAAGAATATGCTGTGGACACCTTCTTGGCGAAAGAGGGTGTCTTCAGTAATAGACATCCAGGAATCATACGTTGAGATGATTCAAGGCGTGGCGTTCCAGGCCAGTTCCTAAGCTGCATAGGAAGCATGCTACACTTCATTCATAGTCCTTTATTCTGAAGAGGCTAGAGAAACTCGTCTAGAGATACATCAGGAATGAGGGAAGAATATGCTGTGGGCACCTTCTTGGAAGTAGAGGGTGCCTTCAGCAATACACATCCACAAATAATATGTTGAGAGAATTCAAGGCGTGGCATTCTAGACCAGCTACTAAGCTGGATAGGAAGCATGCTACACTTTATTTATAGTCCTTTATTCTGAAGACGCTAGACAATCTCGCCTACAGATACACCAGGGATGAGGAAAGAAAATGCTGGGGGCACCTGCTTGGAAATAGAGGGTGCCTTCAGCAATGGTTCTCCAGAAGTCATCTGTCGATAGGATTCAAGGTGTGGTGTGCCAGACCAGCTACTGAGCAGGATGCGAAGCATGCTACAACGGAGGCAATTTGAAGCCAGATGCGTCAAAGTCCTAGTCAGGGGAATAGCGTAGTGAGGATGCCCACAGGGGGGTGTCCTGTCACCCTTTGCGGGCATCCTGGCGACGCTATTTCCCTGACTATGCCTTCGCCTCATCTGGCTTCGAGTCGCCTCCGGCATAGCATGCTCCCTATCCAGGTCATTTGCTTCATTCGTTCCGGATGATTCGATTCGCTGCGGGGTGTATAATTCCTATCGTTTCATAGGGGTTCACAGGCACGCGGAGAAAATGCAGAGATAGCCAACACTGAGCGTCACTGCTATTGTTCTTACGTTTTGGATTGTTACATAAAATATATATCCTCACATTGAGTATTGTGCTTACAGATTTAGTATAAGCGCTAGTATAAACCCCCACTCAAACATGATAGTAACAATTTTGATCTTGACTTACAGCTAAACGTGAATATCTCCTAAACTAGAACCGGTCCTAAAGGCCCTTTTCACGTGGACGCCAAATTTCTTTATCAAAATACATCCTTCCAGTTTCAGAATCATCCTGTTATTGAGAGAACTTTCCGTGTAGTATTAGTGAACACTATATTCTTGAAAAATTTATGAATCATCAAAAAATGGTTTTGATGAAGTTTTACATCATTGTTGAAAGTTTCATATGTATATAAATTGTCTGAAATGTAGTATTTGATATGCAAATATTTATTTTAATGACGCGTTTACAATTAAATTATACCGGTTATCATTGCTTATCGTAATATTAGAAGATTCGGGAACATTTCAAGAAAAATAAATAAAGAAGTTATGAAGTGTACACAGCCTTACATATTGTTTTCTTCGTTACATACATACAGACGATATATATTAGCGACCGGATTGTTGAAAAATTATTAGAAAGAAAATGAGGTTGCTTTTCGGTATTCTTCTTCTCAGCTTCATGCTTTTCGTCAATGAAACTGGTAAGTACCATGATAATGATCCCTTTTTAATACTTAGCATATGTAGTCCTTGGTCAACATCTGAATCATTTGTTTCTGAAATCAACAGATTTATCTACATTTTTGTATATTTTTCTACAGAAGCATCAGGTCTAAGAAGAGTCCGCACTGGCAAAAAATCTGCTGATGATGAAGACGCGAAGAGAATAGCACTGCATGGCACTTCTAGACGCCGAAAGCCTACCAAACAGGATACTGCTTGGCTTAGAAATCATGCGTCTCAATACAACACAGGAGAGACAGGGCACGGATCCTACTATCATGTTCCAGATTTGAATTTCGGAATAGACCCTGATTTTCAAGATATGAATCACCCATTCAATACACCAGCAAGGCAAGGAATAAGTATCCGAGAAGGGCAAGGATTGAACCTCCCAGAAGGACAAGAAGAAGAAGAAGTGAAAAATAAAAAAATAAATTTGAACAGATCAACTAGGTATTCTGAACGTTCAATTGCGAAGTTGAAAAACGGTCTTTCCCCAATAAAATCATCGGGGGTTATCGAAGGAAACATTCCTGCGCATCTGCAAAACGAGTTTGAATATCTCGAAACCTATCACAATCATTTTGGCTTACCTGCTGATCCTGCTTATCGAGATTTTATGAACAATTATTTTGGAGGCTCAGGATCTAGTTCTTGAAAATAATATTGCCGACAGCATGTACCGTTTTCGTTACGTAGGATGCTTTTGTAAACACTCTTGTGATTTAAATACATATGCTCTGAAATTATTTTGTTTATGTGATATGTTTTTGAAATACATTCATTATTTACTTGCAATATGGTATTTATGGTGTTTCCCTTTTTATCAGCTATGTTTATTATAATAGAGTGATAGAAAATTCACTAGATTCTTATCCGAATAAGAAGGTATTAGTCTTATGTAAAATTTACATTAGATGTCTTGAGAGCATCCCTAGGATGTCCAAAAGACATGTTCGAAAAAACGTTTTAGGAATGTTCCGATGACGTCTCTAGGACATCCTAAATTCTTTGCCCACTGGGTAAGGTATTGAGAATGACAGTTAAGGCATAGCATATCCTGCCATATCCTTCATTGGAAATTTAATATTGGGCTATTTTTCAGCTACTATAATAACTCTAGAATCAGCATTATCAATACCTTATTGCGTAAAATTAATTATTCTTATTTGATAAGATTGTATGAACAATTCAGTCATAAGATTAAATGGTTTGGTTTTTACTCGTGAGATTTTCTCGCATGAGAAGCCATTATTTATGGACCCGACTAGATTACGTTAACAAATTTGTAATATGACCTTCTTTTAATAGAGATAAAAATGTTACATCATCCCATAGCTTTACGAAACATTTCTATTTTTCACGTTTTCCATGTTGACAACTCTTTTGAGTTATTATATACAGTCCTAAATATTCCTTCATATTCATATTTATTTATGATGTGTCATTATTTTGCATCCATTAGTTCATTCTTTCTCTTTCCCTCCCCTGGCACCCTCTAACTCCTTCATCCACTCTTTCCCCAAACCATCCTCACCTAGAATCTTTACCACATTCTCTTTCTTCTTCCAATACATACCTGCCCTTACCTCGTTTCCCAATCTAAATCTTGCTATCCTTTTCCATCTTCTCTCCCCCCCCCCCCCAACCCTTTTCCAAATACTTTGGTACTCCTTCCTTTTTTGTCATCTTATACCATTTATTATTTTTTGATTCCTCAATCATCCCCCATTTTTCTATTATTGTCTTTCTCTCTCCCTTTTTTCCACTTCTTCATATTTGACCTCCCTCTCCTGTATTCTGCTTCCATCAAACACTTTCTCGTTAACTCCCCTCGCTTTTCCTTGCTCAGCTTCATCTCAAAATTCTGTGCCTTCTCTCCCGCTCTATTACTCAATTTATTCCTTCGCGCTTTTTCTCTCGCCATAGATCCCGGCGTCAGCCAGTCTACCCCTAGCGTTCACCTTATATACCTTTCTTTCCATCCCCATATCTCTGCTCCATAACCTAATACCGGCCATACCAGCGTATCAAATAGCCACATTCTTCTTCTCCAATTGTTTTTAAATATCTGTTCCATTACCCCTGCTGTTTCTTTATCCTTTCTCTTATATGAGCCCCACGGTCTCCATTTGCTTGCAAAGTATATCTTAAATACTTAAACTCTTTTACTTCTTCTGATTTTATTCCCTTCCATTTCCCTTCCATTTTGATATTCCTGACTGTTTCTTCAAACTGTTCTTTACCTTCCATTGACCAATCCCCTTTTCCTTATTGTAATTACTCATTTTTCTCTATACTATCACTATTATGGGAAAGTGATCCAAATCTATATAGTTCCCCACCTCTAGTTTCTCAACTTTCTATCTTATCTCGTTGTCCACTACTACATAATCAATTACCATTCCCCTCTTTCCTTCTGAACGTGTATATTCCCCTTCCCCATGCCCCTCTATACCTTCGTCTTGGATGAACCATCCCATCTCCCCTAGGCTCTTTAACAATTTCTCTCCCTCCCCATTCAGTATCTTGTGTTAGGATCTTCTTCCTCACTTTGCATCCCATTCCCTTCCTCCTCTATTTACTGTTCTCGCATTAAAATCACCTCCTATTATAAGCCTAATCTCTTGCTTTTTTTTTTCATCAGTTCTCTCATCTTCCCTGATTTCTCCTGCGTATCACCGTTCACACAAACCTCCACTATATTCCACGTCGCTCCTCCCATATTTATCTCTTCTACTATTATTCCTTCTGCATGTTCTTTCAACTAGTTTTTGTCCTCCTCTATTACAAATTCGTTCGTTACTTCCACCACCATTCCTACCATTGCTCTGCATTTTTTATTCTTAGTCTTTGCATTATGAACCTGCCATTTGTAACCTCTGGGTAATCTTCCCCTTGCTCTTTCCCACCCCTTCTCATCTAGCCCCGTCTTCATCATCACTTCTACATCCCATTGTGTCAAATTTCTCATAAAATCCCTATCCTTTCTTTCTGAGCCTGATATATTCCAGTAGCATATCCTCCAATCTCTCCTACTTTCGTTTCTCGTCTTTTTTTTTGCTTGCTCCTATTTCTTATTTCTCTACCTCCTGTTCCTTTCTCTCTCAGATTCCCGATACCTCATTTTTACTAACTCTTCCCTACCCTCGTCCCAATTCCACCATACACCTCCTATCTGTGTTCTTCCATATTTAACCCATGTTCTTCTTCCCTTTTTTCTTTCCTCTTCCACTATTTTCCTTAACTTATACTGCATGTTCCTTTCTATCCATGTCAAATCATCCTCTATTCTCTCCGAGCTTCCACATACACCCTCTTCTCTGTCATCACTTCCCTCTTATGTCCCCATTTCTTCAGCTTTACTAGTACCATTTTCTCCCCTCCTCGCTCTTCCCTTCCTACACTCCGCACTCCATCTATCTACACCTTAGCATCAATCCTATTTAGTACTTCTTTCACAGCTTCCATCAGCTCCTTCCTCTTCAATCTTAGATCCTTTATTACTATGTCCTCTTTTCTTTCTTCCCTCTCATTCTTTTCTATTCTTCGTTCTATTTTTCTCAGCCTTTCCTTCTCCTTATTTCCACTCTCGTCACCTCCGAACTGACGGTTTGAGCTTTCTATTTTCTTATTCTACATTCCAACTCATCTACCTTTTCATTAGGCTCTTCCTTCTTTTCTGGTAGTTGCTCCAACGTCTGCATCATTTGCTCTAGCTTTTTCCTGCCACCTTCTCATTTCCTCATTTCTTTCCTAAGTTTGGCCATTTCCTGCCTAATTTCTTTTAGAAAAATAGTTAAATTTTCAAAGAAAGAGATGAATTTTTATATAAAATGGTTAATCTTGGAAAAATGAATTAATTTAATTAACCGGTTGTATTTTAAACAAAACAAAAATAAAATTTATATCCGAGAATTGTACAATTAGATTTTTATAAAGAAGATAATTAATTTTCAACAAAAAAAGTATTTATTAACAAATAAAGATATTTCCATCGAGAAAGAAAAAAAGTTCATCCAAATTGTTTAACTTTGAAGCCAAAAGACGAAATGTTCCATTTTCAACCCAAACAGAGAAATTTCAAACAAAGAAGATTTGTTTTCTACCGGAAAAAAATGAATTTTCAACAAAAAATGGATATGTCACATACATTTTCAGTGAAAAAATTAATTTTGTATAAGAAAAAGAAACTTGCAACAAAATATGATATTTTAATTTGTATCGGAAGAGATAGCTGAATGTGCAAATAAAAAAGGACAATTTTTAACGTATAATGTAATAATATATTAGGTGCGCAAATCAGTTGTCGCTGTGTTTTTTTTATGAAGATGCACCTTTAGTGTGAAAAAATGGTTACAAATGAATCATTGAAAGTATTGCCCATCGTTAGCTCCAACTTTTTCCCATTTTTCTGGTAGAGTACGAATACCGTTACGGTAAGAGTGTTCATCTTTTGAGGCTATCCACGAATCAAGTCATTTTTGGATGTCTTCATATGAGCGGAACTGCTGATCAACCAGACCATGTGCCATTGACCGGAACAAGTAATAATCAGACGGCGCAATATCTGGGGAATATATCTGGGGCACAGCTTCCCATTTGAGCGTTTCCAGGTAGATTTTAACGGGTTTGGTAACGCGAGGCCGAGCGTTATCAAGCTGTAGAATCACCTTTTTGTGCCTCTGCTCATATTTTGGCTGTTTTTCGCATAGTGCTTGGCTCAATCGCATCAATTGAAGTCGATACCGTTCTCCAGTGATGTTTTCGTTTGGATTCAACAGCTCTCAATAAATAACACCGACCTGGTCCCACCAAATACACAGCATAACCTTCGCAGCGTGAACATTCGGCCAAGCTGACGTTGTAAAGGCATAATCGGATAGCAACCATGACTTTATTCTCTTTGGGTTGCTGTAATGAATTCATTTTTTATCACCCGTCATGATACGATGAAGAAAACCCTTCATTTTTTGGCGCTGAAGCAGTTTTTCACAGGCGAAGAAACGACGCTCAACGTCCCTGGGCTTCAAATCATAAGGAACCCAGGTTCCTTGTTTTTGAATCATTTCCAACGCATGCAATCGCTTGGAAATGGCTTGGATTGGTTGTGTTGCTTACGCTTGTGCCGCTTAGATGTGTTGGTGACGTTCGATTCGGTTCGCTTCGTTGATGGCGTTCGTTTGATTTTGTTGTGTTCGTTTGCGTGCATTTGGGTTGGTCGTATTGGTTGCATTCGTTTGGGTTAGCATTTTTGGTTACGTTTTCTTTCGTTCGATCAACAGTGTTGGTAAGCAGATCCAAACCAATTCAAGGAAACCTAACCAGCCGAACCAGATCAACCCCAATGAACGTAACCAACAAGACCAACCCAAATGAACGCATCCAATACGACTAACCCAAACGCACGCAACTAACATAACAAAATCTGATGCACGCAATCAATAAAGTGAAGCGAACGTAACCAATACATCTAATCGGAACGAATGTAAGCAACACAACCAATAAAACCCGAACGAACGTGAGCGTCACAACTAAACCACACAAATCAATGAAGATAAGACACGCAACCAACCCAAACGAACGTAACTTATAGCGAATTCGGTTATTCTGCACTGGTGCACTACAGAGCACTCTGATAAGTCTAAAGGTATGCTGTCAAACATGGATACTACATCTAGTGAAACCATAGTGATCTTTAGGTATTTTTACATCTTTGATTCTCTCTTCAAATTGCCAACTGTCTTTGATGAACGAATTTGTTGCTGATAAGGTAGGTTTGAACATTTGATCGTTGATGTAAGATTTGTTTTCCCATCTTTTAACAATATCATTAACTTTTGATTCGATTGAAGGAACCAAGGTTGTATTTACTTTTTTGTTGAGAGATGTATTCTTCAATAGGAATTCAATACTGGTGTTACATTGCCTTTATCCGCTTTAAAAAAAATTAAATCTCTGTCTTTACTCTGAAAATCAGATATTTTATCAGTTAAATTAGACTTTGTAAATTTGTTGTTCTCATTATGATTCGCTATTAGTTTCGTTACAGTTTTACGAATTGTTTCTTTATTTTTTTTATCCAAAGATTGAATACAATTGTCCAAAGAAGCTATAATATTATTAATACAAATAGTTCTTTCAATGACGTGTTCACCCCAAAACTACAACGCAGTTATAAAACACTGAAAATATGGATAGCATATCTTTATCTTGAAAGACTGAGGAACATTTCAAGAAAAATAAATCAAAAGTTATTAGGTATATATATCACTGCCTATTTTTCTCTCCGTTATCTACATATGTACATCAAACGACTAGTATAAATATATTAGCGAGTGGATTTTAGAAAAATATAAGTTGTCGCTTACTAAATTCTGGAAGAGTGAGCTTCGCCTACATGGGAAGAAAAGGGGCCCTCTTTCGGTTCCCTTGTCCTCATCTGCATGCTGTTCTTCAATGCCATTGGTAAGTATCATAATGATAGTTTTTTTAATATTCAGAGAATCTAGATTCTCGGATAACAATTCGAACGTGTGGATCAGATATGATGAGTTTTGCATACATCAGCACTCTTTTTACAGAGGGATCAGGTTTGCTCAAATGATCCGAGACGAAAAAGAGTATCTTCTTCCAGTGATGAAGATGCGAGCTCTATACGTCTAGACTCCGTGCGGATTAGGCTCCAGCTCATCAGATGATCGATAATCCTCAGTTTCAACACAACCGAGATGCATCGTGGAAAGAAGATTTCCATTTGCTTGAAAAAAAGTATAGCCAAATACCTCAACCAATCATCAGGGCATTACGTTCTTCATTTGATTAGATCCTTTGACAAAAGCTCTAATAGTCCAGATATTAGCTTTCAACTAGGATGAGGAGGGTATGGAACCAGAAATTCACCTTCATCAGACCTTTTCAGGTTTCCAGGATAATCAAACATTCACTCCTGAGAAAGATTTAAGAGAGCATGAAACTTACGAATTGTATTGAGATGTTGATCATCCTTATCCTCGAATTTCTGAAGATAATTCTAATGGTTCTGGATGTGGCTGAAGAGACTAATACTTTCAAGAAGAGTGTTACCTTTAGGCTTATAATGTCAGGAACCTATTTGGGTATACCCAAATAAGTTTATGATATTTTAAGCCCAAAAAGAACCCTCTTTTTTAAAGTATTAGTCTCATTAGCCAGATTTAGAACCTCCAGAAATATCACCAGAAGTTGGAGAATAAGAGGGATTATTAGGGTAGACATAACGATTTTGATAAAATTGATAATCAGTTTCCTGAAATTCATAGAATGATAACATTCTAAACAAATGATACGTTAAACTTATTTCTTAATTTCCTTTATGTTCCGTTGAATGAACGCAAAGATTTGGAATTTTCTTTGGATAGTTTGTTGTTTGTTCGACATAAAATGTTTCCTTCAACAACTACGAAGCATCTAGCATTAACATCATACATGCTCAGTCCTGCGAAAAATGTACACATTATATTGTAAAGTATACTTAAAAATTCATTAATTCAAAATTGAGCAGAGCCACAGTTTACAAATATTTATAATGTTTACAAATATACCTTTTATTATTAACACTGGTGATGCATTCGTCAATTGAACTTCTCACTCATTGCTGAATCAATGTGTTCTGTAAATAAAATTATTTCATTAATTAAAAGTACTTTACAATTATCAAAAAAATATATCTTGTTATTATTCTATTGGGACAATGGGAAATTGTTCACGTCGACGCATCTAAGCAGCAATTTGATCAGATTGAATAAGATTTCAAGAGATATCGAAGGATTTCAACGGATTTTAAGGATTAAGAACGATTTCCGCCGATGACGGCATTTTATTTTAGGACGTATCCAGAAGAAAATCAAAAACAAAAACGGGATGTTTTTTGAGTAAATTGACTTTTTCAGAAAAACCACCACTATTTTGTCAATGTTGAACCATTTTTAAAAATTCCTAACGAATTTTGAAAAAAACGAAAAATTTTATCAGAACGAAGTATAGAAAAAATTTTTTGACTCATAATCACTAAGTTCAAAATGATAATTTATAGTGAATGATAACAAGCTTTATAATTGATTTTCAAGTTATTACTTTTGTACCTCAGATGAAAATGATGAATTTCAAGAAACGTGATGCGCAATTTGGAAAATATTCATTTTTAACAATTTAGTTTCAGGATCCTAATTTAGAAATACTTTGATTTCAAACAAGGTTTGAAATTTTTTAATTGTCAACGGTTCAATTAAGCTTGCATCCATTATTTTGAAAGTTTCCAATTACAAATCATATAATTTTCAACATTTTTGGAATTATTTAAATTTGAAGATTTACCATATTAAAAATTTTTCAATTTTGATTGGTGAGTATGATCATAGGGAACTCTAATGGCGAGTTTGCCGGAACAAGTAAAAGACGTTGAATCACCTGATAGAACACCACCTTTCAGGTTTTAAGCGAACTCAAACCAACGAAGCTGAGGACAAAAGTACTGAGAAGGGACCACATTTTCACCCTACGTACCTGGGTCAGAGCAATGCCGCGGAATGAACGTGTTATTTATAAATAATATGTGAATTCTACATCAATCTAAAAATCTATACCTCCTTTTCTACATTAATCTCTTTCTCGTCAAGTGAGTTACGCTTACCCCGAAAGAAATATGGCCCAATGGTATAATAATAAAATGTATTATTTGATCTACGAATGGATGTTTCAATGAGGCGTTGATCCTCAAACTGCTGGGCAGTTATAAAACATTGAAGAAATCACACATTATAATCTTGGAAGATTCAGAAACATTTCAAGCAAAATAATTAAACGTTAGAAAGTGTACATAGTCTTACATATTTTTCTCTTCGTTATCTACATACGCGCGTCAGACGACTAGTCTATATTCAATGAGCGAATTTTTGCCAAATTATAAGTTTTTCCCCTCAAAAGAATAAATTTTATCTACGTAAGAAGAAAATGAGGTCCCTTTTTTGTGCTCTCGTCCTCAGCTTCATGCTGTCCTCTAATGGAACTGGTAAGTATCATAATAATGATCCTTTTCCAAATACATGGCACATGTAGATCTTCATTTAACATCTGGATCATTTGTTTCTGATATGATGAGTGTTATCAATATTCTTGTATATTTTACTTTTTACAGAAGCATCAGGTCTCAAAAGAATCCAGACTACAGAAAAGTCTTCGAAGGGTGAGGAAGACGCAAGGAAAATAGCTCTGTATGGTACCTCTAGACGTCAAACGCCCACGGAACAGGATAGTGCCTGGCTGAGAAATCGTGCGTCTCAATACAACCCAGGGGATATAGGGCAAGGATCCAAACTCAATAACCCAGGAAGGCAAGGAATGAATATCCGAGAAGGGCAAGGAATAGATATCCCAGACGGGCAAGGAAGAAAAAAAGCGAGAATTAAAACTATCAATATAAACAGAACTTCTAGGTATACTCCTCGTTTAATTGCGGATGTGAGAGGTGATCTTTCTCCAATAAAATCTTTGGTGGTCAACGAAGAAATCATTCCCGAGGAATTGAGAAAAGAGTTTGAATCCATCCAAACCTATCATAAATATTATGGCGTCCCTGAAGATGATTCTTATCGTAATTTTCTAAGGCGTTATTTTCAAGGTTCTGGATCTAACTCCAAAAAATAATGCTTCCAAAAAGAGGGTTTCGTAGTATGCTGTTGCATACAGTCTTGTGAATTATACCTCTATATTTTCCAATAATCTTGATTGTGTAATATTTTTTTAAATACAGACATCATTTACTGGCAATATTGTATTCATGATATTTCCATTCTTATCAACTATGTTTATTATAACAGAATAATGAGAAATTGTTTACAGTTTCTTCCTAATTAGGAGGTATTAGTTTTATCTAAAATTTGACTTCAGCGTTTTTCACAAAATCTTAAAGTTTGGAGACTTATAATTTTCTTTACATGAGGCCGATAGAGCTTCAAGTTAATTAAACTTCTTTTCAATCTAAAATCGAAACAATAGTATACCAAGGGGCATGAGCGGAGCTTTCTTAATAAAACTTCAGCTTTACTTCCTGCTTTTAGAATCAAAACCACGCCAGCGTGGCTACCAAGGCTGCAGTCTTGGAACATAAGACAATCATGATATCATCTGAGCCACGATGACTCCCCATAGAAGATTGTGCTACACAACGTAATCTGTCTTCAGAGCTACTCTACCCCTTTAAACTAAGAACTATCCAAAATCTCATTGTCTGAAATCGAGTCGAGATGATTCCTTCAGGTTGAAACACGAGTCGCTGAAAAATTTTTGATGTGCGGACACTTATCTAATTGCTTTCGCGACATTGAGTATTGTGCGAATAGATTCAGTATAGGCCCTAGTATAATCCCACACTCAAAAGTGGTAATAACAATTTTGACCTTGACTTAGATAAACGCGAATGTCTAATCAACCAAGCCAAGTATTAAAAAAAAGATCATTATTATACTTACAAATTTCATTAATGAACAGCATGAAGCTGAGGACAAGAGCATTGAAACAGGATCTCATTTCCTACCTACCCGGGTCGGAGCAGGGTTCCGAAACGAATGTTTCATTTAAATAATTGAGATAAGAATTCTACATCAATCTAAAAATGTGAACCCCTTAATCCACATTACTCCCTTCCTCACCATGTGATTCTCGCTCACCCCGAAAAGGATACGGCTTGATGGTATAATAATTCCCCCAATGCCCACTCTGGAACTTGAGACTTACACGTCCGTTCAGAAGAATCTATGTTGGTCTTTACACAATTGGTGCCATCACAGCGAAGTAATGTGGCATGCAGCCCTCTCGCGAACTAAGTAATGCCATGCGCATCCTCAATCTACCCCTTCTCCCTGAAACTGCGCATCGCAACTTAGATTATTCTGAACAAACATGGTCGCTGGTTCCAGCGCTGTGCTTGGGGAACAATCTTGTTGTACAATCTACTAAAGATGTAGTATTTGATATACAAATAGACATTTCAGCGGCGTGTTAGTCCTCAAAATATTGCGCAGTTATGAAACATTGAAAACATCGCAAATCAAAATCTTGAAAGATTCAGGAACGTTTGAAGCAAAATAAATAAAAAGTTATCAAGTGTACATAGCTTTACATACCATTTTATCTGTTATTCACATACGTGCGGCAAAATACTGTATACTCATGCGATATACATAAGCGAGCGGATTCCTGAAAATTATATTTTGCGCCCCTCAAAAGAATCAGTTTTATATACGCAGGAAGAAGAAGGAGAAAATGAGGTCCCTTTTCGGCACTCTTCTTCTCAGCTTCATGCTCTCCTTCAATGTAATTGGTAAGTATCATGATAATGATCCTTCTTTCGATACTTGACGCATGTAGATCCTCGGACAACATCTGGATCATTTGTTTCTGATATAATGAGTTTTATCCATATTTTTGTATATTTTTCGTTTTACATAAGCATCAGGTTTGAAAAGAATCCGCACTAAAGAAAAGTCTTCTAATGCTGAGGAAGATGCGAGGAGAATAGCTGCGTATGTCACTTCTAGACACCGAGCGTCTACGGAACAGGATAGTGCTTGGCTGAAAAAACGTGCGACTCAATGCAACTCAGAAGAGACAGAGCAAGGATCCAACCCTTCTGTTTCAGATTTGAATTCCCAAAAAAATCCTTCTTCTGCAGATTCGAATCATCCATTGAATACCCCAGGATGGCAGAAAACAACTATCCGCGAAGGGCAAGGAATAAGTATCCCAGAAGAAAAAGGAAGAAGGGAAGTGAGAACTAAAACTATTAACAAAAACAGAAGCTCTACGTATTCTCGTCGCTCACTTGCAGATATGAAGGGTGATCTTTCTCCAATAAGATCTGCGGAGATTGAATTAGAAATCGTTCCTGAGGAACGAAAAAAAGAGTTTGAGTCTATCCAAGTTTTCCATAAATATTATGGTTTCCCTGATGATGATGAAGGTTCTTATCGTAAATTTCTGATGAATTATTTTGGTGGTTCTGGATCTGGTTCTGGAAAATGATGCTTCCAAAAGGAGGGGTTCGTAGAATGATGTTATATACAGCCTTGTAATTTGAAGATGTACGTTTTCGAATTATATTGTTTATGTTATATTTGTTGAAATACAGACATTATTCATTGGAAATATTGTATTTATGGTGTTTTCTTTTCTTTCAACTATGCTTAGTATAATAGAGTCATAGAAATATAATCATCCCTTTCAAGAGTAGAGATTCCGAAAGTTTCGTAATTATTTGCAAAAAAGCTATTGTCTATGCATGATGATTGTACACTCTATCTTCAAATCATAAGAATTGTGATTGAGAATCGTGTTGCGTACAAATAAATATTTTTATTTGATACGAATGTGTCATCATAAGCTAATGATAGATTTTAGAAAAACATATAAAACTTTTGAAAAGAGTATAATAACGTTTTACATAATCGTAATAAAGTCTTATATTTATATTATCTAAAACGTCGTTTTTTCCATACAAATAGTTCTTTCAATGATGTGTTTACCCCAAAATGTAACGCATTTATGAAACATTAGAAACATGAATAGCACATCGTTATCTTGAAAGATTGAAGAACATTTCAAGGAAAATAAATAAAAACTTATTAGGCGTTCTCTCCGTTATTTATATATGTACGCCAAACGACTAGTACATATATGAGCAAGTGGATTCCTGGAAAATTAAAAGTTGCCCCTTACGAATTTCTGAAAGAGTGAGCTTCATCTACATTGAAAGACAATGAGGCCCTTTTTCGATTTTCCTGTCTTCAGCCTCATGAATTTCTTCAATGCAATTGGTAAGTATGATAATAATAGTTTCTTGATACATGGATGAGACATAATGGGATGAGACATAATGCGTTTTGTATACATAAGCAGTATTTTTAAAGAAGAATCAGGTTTCCCGAAAAGATCCAAGCCGAAAAAACCATCTTCTTCTGATGATGAAGATGTAAGTTTGATCAATCTGATTACCACCCCTAGACCTTGAACGGATGAGGTGTCAGCTCAGCAGATGATAATCATATCAATTAAATTATTCTTTCATTTACAATTAGTCACTGAAAATTTTTTGAGGTTTAAACACATAAAAACTGCTTTTTCAGAAGAACGCATCGCACTTTGATGCATGCCAAAAGAAATACAAGTATGTCCACTTCTGATTGCATTTGCGACATTGAGTATTGTGCCAATAAATTGAGTTTGGGGATTAGCGTGAAATTGAGAGAACTTTTATTATAGCACTGGCAACTACTGAATTATTGACAAATATATGTATCTTACAGAAAATGTTGCGATTAAGTTTTACATAATTGTATCAAAATCTAAGTCTAAAACGTAGTATTTGATATGCAAATAGTTATATTAATTATTTTCTTTCCGTTATCTATATGCTTACGTCAAACGACTTGTATATATATCGCGAAATCCCACGGTTGTCCTCATTACAAACTTGTGAGTATATATATTAGCTAGCGGATTTCTGAAAAATTATATGTTGTCCCCTTGAACGAATGAGTTTTATCTACGTAAGAATAAATGAGGTCAATCTTCAGTGGTCTTGTCCTCAGCTTCATGCTGGTCTTCAATGAAATTGGTGAGTCTCATAATGATGATCGTTTTTTTGCTACTTGGGACATGTAAATCCTCGGTCACTATCTGGATCCTTTGTTTCTGATATGATGAGCGCTATCAATATTTTTGTATAATTTACTTGTCACAGAAGCATCAAGTCTAAAGAGAATCCACACTACAGAAGTGTCTTCGAATTATGAGGGAGACGCGAGAAGAATAGCTCAGTTTGGAACTTCCAGACGCCAAACGCCTACCGAACAGGATACTGCTTGGCTGAGAAATCGTGCACCTCGATATCACCCAGAAGAGACTGGGCAAGGACTCAACCCTGGTGTTCCAGATTTAAATTTCCCAAAACACCCTGATGTTCCAGACTTGAATTTTCCAAAACACCCTGATGTTCCAGATTTGAATTTCCCAAAACACCCTGACGTTCCAATTTCGACTCACCCATTAAGTACCCCAGGCAGGCATGGAATAAGCATCCGAGAACGGCAAGGAATAAATACCCCAAAAAGGCAATTTTCGCAAGGAAGAGGAAAATTGAAAAATAAAGATACCAATTTGGACAGAAGAGCATTGAAGACCCAGCGTACAGTTGCAGATATAAAAGCTCGAGACATATTTAACATACCTTTCGGCGAGGGTGATCATTCACCATTAAGATTTTTCGAGGTGAGCGAAGAAGTCACTTCTGAGAAACTGAAAAACGAGTTTGAATCTCTCCAACTCTTTCATAAACATTGTGGCTTCCCTAATGATGATTATTATCGTAAACATTTTGTAGATATTACTAGAGGCTCTGCATCCGGCTCCGAAAAATAATGATTCCAAAACGAGAGTTTCTTATCGTTTCGTAGGATGCTGTTCACAACAGCCTTACGATTCAAACATGTATGTTTTCAGATTATGTTTTTATTATAACTTTTCTTCGGAAACATACTTAATTTACTGCCAATATTGTATTTACTGAGAATTAAAACTATAGTATAGCATATCCTGACCATAGCCTCAATTGTAAAAACAATTAGCTATTTTCGGTCCATTACAATGACCAATTAATCAGCATTGTCCATATCTTATTGTGTACCAATGATTATGCTTGTGATATTTTCTCGTACAATGAGCCATTAATTATGCCCACCATTATAGAATTTTGATTCAGAGGGACAATGAAGTATCTTTCGCTCAAGTAAAAAAGCTATAAAATAAAAATACTATTATTTAGACACTCAATTCAAAGATTGTACACATTTGTTATTTTTATTATCTTTACTGAAGTAATCAGAAGGCAATGTTTAGAGACAGGCTACGTCACGTTTACGATTTCATTACATGACCTCCTTCTTTCTTCAATACAGTTAAGAATGTTACTTCTATGGAAAATATGGAAAATATGCAACTGAAAAAAAATTGAAAATCGAAACCTGAACTCTGTTGAAAAGTAGCGCGTGAGGACCCTGAATACGTGTAATTAATTGATAACTCTGGGTCCCCGGGAATGCTAGTAATCTTCCCCCGCTTTAGATGAATCTTGGCATACTTGTTCAATCCAAAGTCCAAACCAATCTCTCCTGTGTACTCTCTGACGATATTCAAAGAGCTCTGTAGTTTGCTTCTACCAGAAGCAAAGATCTTCAAGTCATCCATATAAAATACACGAATGATCTTATGCTTGCGATGATTAGTGTCGCCGCAGAGGTACCCAGGAGAATTGCTTGGTGCAAAGGATAGTGGCAGAAGTGTGATGCAAAAGAGCAGAGGGCTCATGGTGTCGCCCTTAAAGATGCCCCTCTGGAAGATGACGTTCGTTGTCACACGATAATTTCCAGATGAGAAAGTAAATCTAGTTTTCCAAAGGGGTGTCAATGCCTCAATACATCTCACTATGTGTGGATGAACATTTAGGCTTTCCAATAGACAGATGATAAGTCTATGAGAGGCTGCATCGAAAGCTTTCCGGTCATCAATCCAGGCCATTGACAGGGCGCGCTGATGAGCTGCTGCGTCATTGCAGACATGATTGATGTTCAAACAAGTTATTGGTCTGTAATTCACTGGTTTCGAAAAGTTACCTTCATTCGGTAGGAGTATAGAGCGTCCTAACACCAGCCACTGCGTAATGGGCGTCCCTGACTCTAAATATGAGATGAATATGCGGGCCAGATGTTGGTGTGTAGAAGTGAACATCTTCCACCAAAAGTTGTTGGTACCATCTGGTCATGCAGCGAAGAAATTTTGTGTGCCCCTTAGTGCTCTTCTAACCCTCTTCGACAGTGATTGATGGACATTCCTTCTCAAATGTTATGATGTTATCGCAAAACTCCTTGGAGTGGATGATATTATTAGTATTTTCTTGCAACTTCAATGTCTTCAAAATCTTGTGTACCTCTCTCTAATAAGCTTCTTTCTCTTTTGCCTTTGGTGGATTTTTGACAGAAACACAAAGATCGCTGAAGAGGCTCAATGGGTCAGCAGGAAACTGTTGATTCTCCATGACTCATGCCTCATTCTTCTGTATTCTCCTCCTTGCGTCAAATAAAATCCGTATTTTTTCAACAATATGCTGCTTGATTGTGAGCAACTTTCACTTGTTATTTTTCAAAATAAATATAGAAGACTAATTGAATTATGAGATATTATGAGATAGAGACCACACATCATTTGAAAATTGGAGAGTCCTTGGCAGATGTTATGTAGTCAATTTCAAACTGAAAATTGGACGCATTTTGTCTTGCTCATCCAATCTTCTTAGGAAAGGGTGCCATTGGTTGCGACAGCGGGGATAAATGTTACATAATTAAGCATTAAAAATCTGAAAAAATGATTTATGTTCTGCCCACGAAGAAATAGTAAGGACTAGTATCCCTGTACGTGGGGAGTGAGACAAGCGACGTCCAAGAATTCGCTAATGCTTGCCCCGAATGAAAACTCCTATGCTGCCCCGTGCACATGCGCTCTGGCTGTTGCAATGCCAACGATGTCAACACGTGTTTGAAGTTTCAAACTTGCGTTTTGAACATAATAACCTACAATATTTTGTTCACTGAAATTAACTTTATCCCTTACTTACGGAATGCATGAATGATTATAATAATGTTATTGTAGTACTCACACATTCTAGATCCTTTTCGTATTTATGATGACATTTTCCTTCTCGTTTCTAATTCAGGAACGTGATATACACCCAACAAAATAAGAACACAAACGAACATAGCCTACATATGCATCGAAATGTCAAAATATATCATAGGGGCGTGGGTATAACACGTGAGTGCACGGGGCAGCATAAGAGTTTTCATTCATAGCAAGCACTAACGAATTCTTGGACGTCACTCGTCCCACCTCTGCTCATCAAACACATAGGGTGATACCACTCCT
>CAKNXH010057192.1:0-18364 GCA_932178445.1 Andricus quercusramuli
CTCAGGATGGACAAATTAGCTGAAGCTAATACTGCTCTCCGCGATTTGCTCTCCGAAGATGTTAATCTCTGGAATCTGAACTGTGTAGTTTACGAGAAGGCGGTCTCCCTGCTTAGCGACGATAGAAGTAGCGAAACTTCGGTACGTCTGAGTAAGACACGCGAGTGTATTGCACAGCTTCAGTTCAAAATTGAAACGGCGAGACGGCATGCATCAAATGTTCAGTGCGTGATTAGCTACATAACATCCAATAAAAAGTTCACTCCAAAAGTTAGGGCACTTGCTCGAAACTTGAGGAAAGCAAATCACACGCTGAACAAGTGTAAACTGTCGACCATCAAGCAGCACTGGACGCAAAAAGTAAGATCTCTTTCAACAGCGAAACAGCGCCTTGAACGGCGAGTTAAGTGGATTCAGGAAAATTCCACCTTTTCTACTAATCCTTCCCGTCTGTTCAATAAAGCGTCATGTGTAGTTAAAAATCCGTCTAGTCGAGAAGAGATTCAAATCTTCTGGGAGCAAGTATATGGAGATACTTATCAGCTGAATGAAGACGCTTCCGATATATCACTCTTTCGTAACTTTTGCCAAAGGCAAAGGTTACAAGATCCAGAGGAAGAGTGTCCACTAATTACTGCTGAAGAAGTGAAGAAAGTTATCGCTAGAACTAAGAACTTTTCGGCGCCAGGGCCAGATAAAATCAACAACTTTTGGTGGAAGAAGTTTACTTCTACGCACCAACATCTAGCTCGTATATTTACTAGTTTCTTAAACGGAGAACAACCCGTCCCGCAGTGGCTAGTGGAAGGACGCACGGTATTGATCCCTAAGGCCGGAGATTTGTCATGTCCAAAGAACTACAGGCCCATAGCTTGTTTAAACACCAGCTACAAGCTATTCACTGGCATCCTCAAAGAGAGGATATTGACATCTATCGAACCGGTATGGAGTGCAATAGTCGAACAACGTGGATGCAAGAGAAGGGCTGGCAGGTTGCAGGGAGAACCTGTTAATAGACAGGTGTATTACCCAGGACTCGATCAGGTATCGACGCAATCTGTCCATGGCTTGGATTGATTACCGTAAGGCATTCGATAACACGAACCATGAGCTTCTTATCAAGCTCCTTGAGTGCATGGAGGTGCATCCAAAAATAGTGAGATGCATAGAAGAGCTTATGCTCTTGTGGCGGACAAGATTTGTCATAACATCTGACAAAGGACAAGTGACTACAAGCTTTGTCACATATAAGAGGGGGGTCTTTCAAGGAGACTCTCTAAGTCCGATACTTTTCTGCATTTCCCTCTTGCCTCTATCTATTGTGCTCCGAGTCAAAAGCTCTGGATACCTATGTGGCCCGCCGAGCAGAAGAGAATATAAGGTCAACCACCTTTTATACATGGACGACCTTAAACTCTTTGCTTCCTCAAAAAAGGACCTTAACATCCTTGTAGATGCGGTAAATAGGTATTCTAAAGCGATTGGCATGAGCTTCGGACTGGACAAGTGTGCCTGCGTCCACCTACACCAAGGAAGACTAGAAACTACATCATCCAGTGACGATCAGGATGTTCAACTCATAGGCGGAAATACCATTCAACAGCTTGGTATTGGAGAAACATATACATATCTTGGAATACCGCAAGCGGAAACCCAAAATGTGCATAACTTGAAAACGGCCCTTGGAAAAAGGTATCGCCAAATTCTCAGAAAAATTTGGGCTTCCGAATTATCTGGAAAGAATAAGATCCAGGCGACCAATGTGCTGGCCGTTTCTATACTGCTCTACACGTTTGGTGCAGTAAAATGGAACGTCGATGAGTTAAAACAACTTGATCGAAGCACACGCAAGATGATGACAATTCAAAGAAGTCTTCATCCTAGATCTTCCGTACCTCGAATATATCTCCCTCGCGATAAAGGAGGTAGAGGATTGCTAAGCTTAGAGTGTCTTCATCGAAGAACGGTTCTGGCTACAGCCTGCTCAGTTCTAAAAAGCACGGATTCCCTTATGCGACTCGTATATCAACATGAAGTCGCCAATGCTGCGGTGTTTCTATACCATGCAGCAGATAGGGCCGCAGAGGAGCTTGACCTCCCATTTAATTCCAGCGACATTACACATGGCCTAGCATCACTAACACCTCTGGTGCTCAAAAGTCGTATACAGGAAGCAGAACATACGCTCCTACTAAGAGAACATGCTGAGAAACCCCTCCATGGTAAGTTCTACGGCATCCTACGTAGAGAAGAGCTCTCGATGGGTCTGTCCAACATGTTTCTCAAGTCTGCTGGATTGAGATCGGAGACCGAGGGATTTCTTTTTGCCTGTCAAGACGGCGTCACAGCGACCTTAGTTTACCGCGAGCGCATAATGAATGTACCTGTACGTGATACCAACTGCCGAGCGTGCAAGCAAGAGCCCGAAACACTTGGACATGTTCTCAGTGGATGCTCTAAATATGCACGCTGCGCGTACATAGATAGACACAATGCAGCTCTAAAAGTGATATATTACCATCTTAGGCATTTCTATGGTGTTGATCTATTGCCCATCTTGCCATACGCCCAGGGGGAACTCGAGACAGTTGTGGAGAATGATCAGTGTAAGATCTACTGGAATTTCTCATTCTCCACCACTCAACGTATCAGTGCTACGAAGCCTGACATTGTCCTCCAAGATCTGAAGAACAAGATCATTTACGTGATTGAATTCTCGGCACCAGTCGATGGTAATATCACGGCAAAGGAGGAAGAAAAACGGGCGAAATATCAAGCACTTCTTTTCGAGCTGAGTAGGCTCTACCAAGGCTACAAAGTCCATCTTATAATTCTCATAATCGGCTGCCTTGGAGGTATGAAAGCTTCATTTATTAGCCAACTCAACAAGATTCCGGACTGCCAGCGTCACGCTCATTTCATCTTGAACCGGATGCAAAAGGCTGTTCTCCTGGGATCACTCCATCTGGTCCGTCAACACTGTTCCTCTCAAATCCTGAAAAGGTTGGTAGCTCTAAAAAAGTATCCAGAGGTGAAACCTTCATCTCCAACTGTCTTGTCTGCCGCGTAAGGTCATCCGCGGCTAGAGACCTGACTTCAAGAAACAGTGTTGCCCGATGTTATCACGCGTAAATTTCCCGCTCTTGCTTACCTTCTAGGACAGAAGGAGCAGAAGCGGATGACGTACACGTTCCAGTAGCTTTGGGATTGGTTTCTCTAAGGAATCATGATCGAAGCTTCCGAAGCCTACAACTTCTCATAATAATAGGGATGTGGCGACCCCATCGCCCGAGAGCTCCGGCTCTTGCAGTCAGCCACGTTGCTTTGGGCTAACTCCCCAATGCACCTAATTACCCACAATAGGCCTCTCTCGGATGGAGGCCATAGTTTAGTTGGGAGTGGCAATAGGAACGAACCAAGGCGACGACCAGGCAATGGCCTCGGACAAACGCGAGAACATCGATTTAAATGGTCAGACCAACTCAGGAGGGACCTTCTTACCTGTTGGCAAAGAAGCTCACCGGCGCGGAAAGGATTCATGAAGAGGTTACATGACCGTTGGGTCAATATGCACCCGGAATATGCTCATAAAACGCCTCAGTATTCAAGAGATCAAGTATCCTTTTGCGAAAAAACGGATATGAAGCACTTTATCAAGAAGAAGCAGAGCAACATCCTCCGGCGAATATTCCACCCGTTCCAGCAAGACCACCTTTGCAGATAGCCGATAATGCTAACATGAGAAGTAGGAGATCTATCCACCAAAAAGTCTTCCTCAGGATGGACAAATTAGCTGAAGCTAATACCAAGGCTACAAAGTCCATCTTATAATTTTCGTACTCGGCTGTGTTGGAGGTATGAAAGCTTGATTTATCAGCCAACTCAACAAGATTCCGGCTTGCCTGCGTCAGGCTCATTTCATCGCGAATCGGGTGCAAAAGGCTGTTCTTCTGGGATCACTCCATCTAGTCCGTCAACACTGTTCCTCTTAACATTCTACAAAGATTGGTAGCTCTAAAAAAGTATCCAGGGTTGAAACCTTCATCTCCAACTGTCTTGTCTGCCGCGTAAGATCATCTGCGGCTAGAGACCTGACTCCAAGGAACAGTGTTGCCCGATGTTATCACGCGTAAATTTCCCGCTCTTGCTTACCTTCTAGGACAGAAGGAGCAAAAGCGGATGACGTACACGTTCCAGTATAATAATAATATCCTTTATACAACCAATAATTTATTTAAGAAAATAAGTTTTTTCCAATACGATTCACTCTTCACTCCTAACACACGCACACAACCATATTGTATATATCCACTCTAAAATCAGCCTTCGGCCCCTTTAAAAAGGTCATGTTACATTTTATGATGCTCTTTGACAAGTCACTTGTACCGATTCCAGATTTCCTTCAAATTTCTTCTCTTAAGTCACCATGACTTCTTTTCAAGAAAATGCGTATAACATTCCCACCACATTTCGTCCTCTAATTTCTTCCTCACAACAAGATACACACTCCTAAATTTACATACTGCAGTCAGTTTTGCCTATCTCTAATTTCAACCTCCTTCTTATGAATTTATGAGGTGAGTTTCTATTCCTATTGATGAGACCGACAAATTTTCATAACTTTTGTAAAAAAATGTAAAATCGTAATATTCTCATGATTTAACGATGTCCAAATAACTTTAGGTTTTGAATTATAAAAACTGTAAAATTGTTTGTCTTCATTTACATCTCTATAACAATTAATTCTTTGATCGGCGCAAATAATTTTATTTTCTGACTCAACGATAAATTGATTTCTATTTGTTGTGACCCTAAAGCCAATTTTACCATCAACATCAGAATAGTGTTCTAAAAAATTTTTTAAATTCTCTCACTTTTTTTATTTCTGTCCAAAATAGCTGGTTAACGAAGTCGATCTTTCTTTCTGGTCTCTGAAACTGTGTGGGAAAGCACAATTTAATCCGATCAGTCTTTCAAAAGTTATCCGGTGTAGAGACGACGACGACAACGACCATGACAACGACATGCAGACAGACACCGACGTAAAAACTATTCTTCTGATCCAGGGGGCCTCCAAACGTCGAGATTCAATGGAATCCACGAAAGTCATTTTTCACATAGAATCCATACCTTCTCATTATGATGAGGATGTAATAATTCATTATTTTCTGTGCAATAAAAATATGAATTTTCGATTTTTCAAGAAAATTCAAAAAATTGTTATGATAATCTTGTGGGGCGTGCAAAAAGAAACACTTTTCACGCCTGGAGGTTTTTTCGTATCGTGCTTTGTTTAGCTGAAAATGTTAGTTTTCTATTATTGTTTTGGATTTTGAAAATGCTGTAACTCTGACAATTTTCATTTTATCGGAAAATGTTTTTTTTTGGATAAATTGTTTGAATTTTCTAGTACTATGAGCGGACTCACACATAATTTCCCGAAAAGAATGTTCTAAAAATTATTTAAAATTCTCTACCTTTTGTAATTTCTGTCCAAAATAGCTGGTTAACGAACTCGATCTTTCTTTCCTGTCTTTGAAACTATGTGCGACAGCACAATCTAAACCAATCAGTCTTTCAAAAGGTATCCGGTAGACAGACGGCGACAACAACGACATGCAGACAGACACCGACCTAAAAACTATTTTTCTGACTCAGCGGGCCTCAAAACGTCGACATTTAATGAAATCCATGGAAGTCATTTTTGACATAAAATCCATACCTTCTCGTTATGATGAGAATGTAATAACTCGTTATTTTTTGTGCAACAAAAATGTGAATTTTCGATTTTTCACGAAGATTCAAAAAGATGTTGTGATAATATTGTGGGGCGTGCAAAAAGAAACGCTTTTCATCCTTAGAAGTTTTTCCGTATCGTGCGTTTTTTGGCTGAATATGTTGATTTTCTTTTCTTGTTTTGAATTTTGAAAATCCTGTAACTCTGACAATTTTCATTTCATCGGCAAATGCCAAAGAAAGAAAGATCAAGTTTGCTAACCAGCTATTTTGGACAGAAATGAAAAAAGTTAGAGAATTTTCAAAAAATTTCAGAACATTTTTTTCGAAATTTTGAAATTATGTGTGATTCCGCTCATAGTACTGTAGAAGTCGAACCATTTACCAAAAAATCATTTTCCGATGAAATGAAAATTGTCAGAGTTACAGCATTTTGAAAATCCAAATCAAGAAAAGACAATAAACATTTCCAGCCAAAAAACGAACGATACGAAAGAACGGCCAGGCATGAAAAGTGTTTCCTTTTGCACGCGTCACACGATTATCATAACAACTTTTCGAATTTCATTGGAAAATCGAAAATTCACATTTTCATTGCACAAAAAATAATGAATTATTACATTCTCATCATAATGAGAAGGTATTGATTTTACGTGAAAAATGACTTTCAGGGATTCCATTAAATGTCTAAGTTTTGAGGCCCTCTGAGTCAGAGAAAATGGTTTTTACGTCGGTGTCTGTCTGTCTGTCGTTGTCGTCTTCCTTGTCGTCGTCGTCTGTATACCGGATAACTTTTGAAAGACTGATCGAATTAGATTGTGCTTGCGCACACAGTTCCAGAGACCAGAAATAAAGATCGAGTTCGTTAACTAGCTATTTTGGACAGAAATTAAAAAAGTTAGAGAATTCTCAAAAATTTTTAGAACTTTTTCTTCGAAATTTGGAAATTATATTCAGTTCGCTTATAGTACTAGAAAATTCGAACAATTTATCGGGCAAGACATTTTCCGTTAAAATGAAAATTGTCAGAGTTACATTATGTTCAGAATCAAAAACAAGAAAAGAAAATTAACATTTTCAGCCAAACAACGCACGATGCGGGAAAACGTCTGGGCACGAAAACTGTTTCTTTTTCACGCCCCACAGATTATCATAACAACTTCTTGAATTTCCTTGAAAAATCCAAAATTCGCATTTTTATTGCACAAAAAATAATGAATTATTACATTCTCATCATAATGAGAAGGTATGGATTTCATGTGAAAAATTACTTTCGTGGATTCCATTAAATGTCGACGTTTTGCGACCCCTAAGTTAGAAAATGTAGTTTTTGCGTCGGTGTCTGTCTGTCTGCCTGTCGTTCTCGTTGTCGTTATCGTCGTCGTCTGTATACAGGATAACTTTTGAAAGACTGATCGAATTAGATTGTGCTTGCGCACACAGTTCCAGCGACCAGAAATAAAGATCGAGTTCGTTAACTAGCTATTTTGGACAGAAATTAAAAAAGTTAGAGAATGCTCTAAAATTTTTAGAACTTTTTCTTCGAAATTTGGAAATTATATTCAGTCCGCTTATAGTACTAGAAAATTCGAACAATTTATTGGGCAAGACATTTTCCGTTAAAATGAAAATTGTCAGAGTTACATCATGTTCAGAATCAAAAACAAGAAAAGAAAATTAACATTTTCAGCCAAACAACGCACGATGCGGGAAAACGTCTGGGCATGAAAACTGTTTCTTTTCGCACGCCCCACAGATTATCATAACAACTTTTTGAATTTCCTTGAAAAATCCAAAATTCGCATTTTTATTGCACAAAAAATAATGAATTATTACATTCTCATCATAATGAGAAGGTATGGATTTTATGTGAAAAATGACTTTCGTGGAGTCCATTAAATGTCGACGTTTTGAGGCCCCCTGAGTCAGAAAAAATAGTTTTTGCGTCGGTGTATGTCAGTCTGTCGTTCTCGTTTTTGTTGTCGTCGTCGTCTGTCTACCGGATAACTTTTGAAAGACTGATCGGTTTAGGTTGTGCTTTTGCACACAGTTTTAGAGACCAGAAAGAAAGATCGTGTTCGTTAACCAGCTCTTTTGGACAAAAATGAAAAAAGTTGAAGAATTTTCAAAAATTTTATAAACATTTTTATCGAAATTTGGAAATTATATGACAGTCCGCTTATAGTAATAGAAAATTCAAACAATTTATTAAGAGAGATATTCCCTGATAAAATGCAAATTGACAGTGTTAAAGCATTTTCAAAATCAAAAACAAGAAAAGATAATTAACATTTTCAGCCAAACAACGCGCGATACGGAAAAACGTGTTGGCATGAAAAGTGTTTCTCTTTGCACGCGTCACACGAGTATCATAACAACATTTTGAATTTCATTGAAAAATCGAAAATTCACACTTTTATTGCACAAAAAATAATGAATTATTACATTCTCATCATAATGAGAAGGTATGGATTTCATGTGAAAAATGACTTCCAGGGATTCCATTAAATGTAAAAGTTTTGAGGCCCTCTGAGTCAGAAAAAAATAGTTTTGGCGTCGGTGTCTGTCTGTCTGTCGTTGTCGTTGCCGTTGTCGTCGTCGTCTGTCTACCGGATAACTTTTGAAAGACTGATCGGTTTAGATTGTGCTTTTGCACACAGTTTTAGAGACCAGAAAGAAAGATCGTGTTCGTTAACCAGCTCTTTTGGACAGAAATGAAAAAAGTTGAAGAATTTTCAAAAATTTTATGAACATTTTTATCGAAATTTTGGAAATTATATGACAGTCCGCTTATAGTACTAGAAAATTCAAACAATTTATCAAATGAGACATTTTCTGATAAAATGAAAACTGACAGTGTTACAGCATTTTCAAAATCAAAAACAAGAAATGATAATTAACATTTTCAGCCAAACAACGCGCGATACGAAAAAACGTGGTAGCATAAAAAGTGTTTCTTTTTGCACGCGTCACACGAGTATCATAACAACTTTTTGAATTTCATTGAAAAATCGAAAATTCACACTTTTATTGCACAAAAAAGGGTGACGGACAACTGTGCACGGAGCAACTGTGCACGCGCCCATCTGTGCACGTCAGTGGCCACTGGTACAACTGTGCACGTTGTTGGCCACAGGCACAACTGTACACCGGGACATCTGTGCACAGATGGTACCCTAGCAATAATTAACGTGCACATATGGGAGACTCCCAACTGTGCACGTCGAAATGTCGACGTGCACAGATGGTACCCTAGCGACGGTTAACGTGCACAGATGGGAGACTCCCAACTGTGCACGTGCACAGATGGCACCCTACCAACGGCTCACGTGCACAGATAGGAGACTCTCAGCTGGGCACGTGCAAAGATGGGAGACTCCCAACTGTACATGTGCAAAGATGGGAGACTCCCAACTGTGCACGTTTCAATTGATACGATCATATTATTGACTTACAAGTCCACGTGCACAGATGAAAGACTCCTGACATTGCACGACTTAATTAATGCAGTCAGATTTTTCACTTAGGAGTATTAAGATCATCAATTTCACTTAGAATGTGTACGGATGGTACCCTTCCAACTGTGCACGTTTCGATTAATAAAATCATTTGTCATCAAAAAGTGCACGTGCACATATGGCACCCTCCCACCTGCGCAAATCCCAATTATTACGATGAGAATTGATATGCGCACAGTTGTGAGTCTCCTATATGAAGGGTCCGCGGACCAGAAAGAAAGATCGTGTTGGTTAACCCACTCTTTTGGACAGAAATTAAGAAAGTTGCAGAAACTTCTATTAAAAAATGTACGCTGTCAAATGGCATGTCCAATTGGTTGTCCTCACCATTTTTCTCAGATTTCCAATTGAACTGTCCAATTGTGAATCCAATTGGTTTCTTCCAGCAGAGAAGACACAGAAAATGCATTAAATCACAAGAAATTCATCAAACAGCACATTGAAGTACAAAAAAAATTAGAAGTACAAGAAAGTAAAACTACACTGCAGTCCCGCTATACCAGCCGTGTCGGGGGTACCCTCAGTGGCCTCGAGGGTGAATCGGGACTCCCAAAACCGTAAACAATCAGGACTGTATGATATGAACCATTCTTGTCAGAGATTTGTCCCAAAAAATATTTGCTTTGTATTTTTGCCATTTTGGTTTTAAAATATCATAATGAACATGGAAATGTTTGTGCTTGAAAATCAAACTTCATCAAAGTACCTTGTTATGAGTATGTACGTACATATAACAGGGTGGCCATTTTAATGAGAGAAAAAAATTTGCGGTCATTTCCCGGGTTTTCTCGGTTTGCAAACATTTTTCACGTTCATTAAAATTAAAAAATTCGAAGTCTGAAGCTGAACATTTTTCCACTTGAAGGAATAAAAAGAAACTACAAATTAAAGCACTCAAAGTGGAACTCTCGAATTTTGAACTTTTTAATTGAAGTTTAAGTTTTTGATTTCAAAAATTTTGTATTCAAATTATCAATAATTTGCACGTATTAAACAGAAGGTTCTAACACTTCTCAATCACACAATTTCAAATGAAATGCAGATAAAATGCTAAATTTTGCATTTCTAAATTTTATAAATCATAGAGTTCGAAAATTCAGATTAAATTTCAAAATTATAAATCCACGGTGTAACTTTTAACTTTCAAAATTAAAGAATCAATCAATACACTTTAAAATTTTCGAAAGTATATTATTTTAACAAATTTTAAGCTAGAAACAATGAAACATTGAAAATTGAAAAATGAAAATTTTTCTAACCAAACACTTCGCAAGTTAGAAGTTAAATTCTTTTCATTGCATATAGTTAAAACATCCTTAAAAGCTTCAAAGTTTTATATCCAAATCTTGAGAAATCTAGAAGCTGGTTAAAATTGTTTCAAATTCCAAATTATTTTCTAAAAGCTGGGAAAACGTCAGCGACACTTTTCCTTCGGTCTATAAATTTTTTTCACAAATGATTTGATAATTTTGAAGAAAAATTCGTGTTTCAGGAGGTTTTAAGATTTATTATCATAATATTCTTAGGTAATAGTACATTGTGTTACAAGAGCGTGAAGTTGAACATTCCAAAATTGTTACAAACTTCACACGAGTGGAATGTCTTCCAGCACATGTCATACACGATATTTTTTGCAATATCTATTCATATCGACTGGTCAGATGTTTGACAGCTTTTTATGAGCGTCATGAAAACAAATGTGGTCATTTTATTTGCCCGGGAAACGCAGCGTAATTGTTTCACATGCCGTGTGAATATCAATTTCCGAACTAAAGACAAGCGCTCGTAAATGATTCAGTGCGGGAATATTCCCGCATAAGTGCGGGAATGTTACGCACGCTACTCTCACAGTAGAGGAATATGCAATTTTCCGTACGCTTTATGGACACGGAATATGGCCATTTTCATGCATGTGTTGCAAAAAAACATTTTTTGTTACTGTAAAAATTTCGATAAGCAAATTTTGAAAAAAAAGCTTTTTTCCCACAGCGTTATAGGCATCAATAAAAACAACTAAATTTGTTATTGTACAAATGTCAATAGCAAAATTTTTAAAACAAATTTTCAAAAAAAAATTTTTTTCAAAATTTTGCTATAGAAATTTGTACAATAACATAATTTTTTGTTGTTATTTAAGCCTACAGCGCTGCGGGGGGGGGGACTCCCTCAATTTTTTTTCTCAATTTTGTTATTGAAATTACTACAATAACAAACTTAGTTGCTTCTATTGAAGCTGTGAGGGAAAAAAAATTATTGAAAAATTTGTTCCCAAAATTTTTACTATAACAAATTTAGTTTTTCATTATTGAAGCCTATAACGCTATGCGGGATAAAAAAATGGTATCGAAAAATTTGTTTTCAACATTTTCCTATCGAAATTTTAACAATAACAAATCTAGTTGTTTTTAATGAAGCCTATAACGTTGTGGGGAAAAAAAATTTGCTCATAAATTCGTTTTTTCCCCAGAGCGTTATAGGCTTCAATAAAAACAACTAAATCTGTTATTGAGAAAATTTCAATAGCAAAATTAAGAAAAAAGGAATGTTGGGAAAATCCCGGCCCCCCCCCCCCCACAGCGTTATAGGCATCAATAAAACGAACTAAATTTGTTATTGTAAAAATGTCAATGTCAAAATATTGTAAAAAAAAAATTTCAAAATTTGTTTTCCCCACCACGGTACAGGCTCAATAAAAACAACTACTAAACTCAAAATACTAAAAAACAATGAACTGAAAATTTGTTTCAAAATTTTGCTATAGAAATTTGTACAATAACCAAATGAAACCACAACTAGAAAGTGTAACGCAGGCCTCTGAGACACGCGCTGTATCTCATGTCACAGAACGGAGGTTTGCCCCCCCCCCCTTTCTCTCTCTCAAACGAATAATAATTGTTTAAACAATTGTAAATTATTTCCAAACTGGAGGAAAATATGCTGTGTCTAATTTGAAAAAAAGAAACAATTTTCAATATTTTTCTTATCAGTTTTGAGTACTTAGACGTGTAATAGTAATGATAAGTGTCATAATAATGAATTTTTCATAGTGAAATTTCAATTTTGAATATTCTTCTCCATGAAGTATAATTAGCTTAATTCTAAATGTAGATGCGTAAAATAAGTGCGACACTTCAGAGAACTGATATCGGTCCGCATCGGTATTTTATAAATAAAGCTTAACTAAGCAGGCAAAGGAGAGAATGCGTTTTGGAAATAAAATTGTTTGAAGAATGAATCAATACATTTTTTAAATGTTCAAAATGATATCATTTTTGAACAATTATAGGTTGAAATACTAAAATTAAAGGATTTTACATTGTTATTGAAACATTCACATTCAAAAATGTCACTTATAAATGAAAAATTAAAAAAAAAATGGAACAATGCAAATTTTCAAGTTTGCATTCAGCACTCTCAAATTTTCATGATTCGAGGTTATTTTATTCTACATAATTCAATTTAAACCTCAAAGCGTGTCCAGAGTTCTTTCAGAGAAATTTGTAACTGTTCAATATTATATCATTTTCAAACTATTTTAACTTAAAAGCCGTACAACGTAGTTATAATAAGTTGTTTCTTGAAAAATCTAAATTGAAAAATGTCATTTACAAATTAAAAATTTATAAAAATGAAATAATGCAAATTTTAAAGTTTACTTTCAGCACCCTGAAATTCGAACGATTCGAGGTTTATTTTATTTTGAATAATTCAATTTTATTTAGTTTATTCTTGAATGTTTGATTTATAATTTCTCATTTTGAATAAACAGTCAAATATTGTTAAATATTGAAACAAAAATTTTTTAATTAAAAATTTTCAAACTGAATACTTAAAAAATGGAGTATTTTAGAATGCAAAAATATTTGAATATGATTTGAAATTGAAAGAAAGCATTTAATTATGAATATATTAATCAAGATGTTTTTGAAGATTGAAAAAATATTTTGAAGTTTCAATCGGATGCAAACATTTCATTATTTACTAAGGCTTTCGAATTGAAATAGTTCAATTTTTAACGTAAAAATCTATGAATTATTTAATTATGAACAGATTCATAATCATCTTATAAAATCAATCTTATTATTATTTTATTGTTAAGAGTCGAGTTCAATTTTAATTTTTTAATTTTTCAAAAAGTTCAATTTTGAAAATAAATACTTAATTTATATTTACAGTTCATCAACTCAACATTTTTCTTGTTTTCTTTTTTGTCAAAGTTAACCCGTGCCCCCGAGCCTTCGAAATTAACATGGGGTTTTAAATGGGAAAAGCTTGATTTTCAAAAAAAAAAAATGGAAAAAAGAGCTACTTGTTACAAACTTCTTTTGATTCAAAGTATTAAAACCTCTTAACGCATGTTCAAAGAATAATTTCCACCCAGTAAGTTTAAATTTTGGGTTCCCACCCCGCTTGCAAGCCATTGTTAATGTGTTTGGAAAGTGACCCAAAAACTGCAAAATAGCAGTTTTCTATTAAATTCGTACTAAAAACTGTATTCCTTGGATTTTTGTAACAAGTATTATTTTTAATTGTTAAGAGACGAGTTTCTGAATATTTTGTAAATAATTTTCAATTATTCAAACAATTATTATTTGTTTGAGAATTATATTTTTCTTGAAATCGTGGAAAATTATTGTTTTCTGGATATAAGTGATAGATTTTAATTGTACAGAAATAGAATATACCTACATTGGATAGTTTATAAGAGAATGTAATACACTACTATGCAAAAGTTTCTAGACCTATCTTTTTCAATACTTTATAAAAGCACTTCAGTTGTAAAAATATTCTACTCTAAATTTACTGCCAATTACTACACGAAACCTAATAAAATTATATGCCTAATGTTCTTAAATTGAAAGCACTAGTTTTAAAGATAATTTTCTTAATTAGTTTAGTGACTTGATAAGATATTTCTAGAATTTTTTCTTCGATGCAATAAAAACCTAAGCTTAATTTAAAAAACTTATCAATATTGATATAAAGTCAGGTTTTCATAACTGAGTTAAAACAAATTAATAGAACAGTAATCTAACAGACTTGCAGAAAATTATCTTCAAAATTAGCCCAGAAACAATAAAAGATTGGTTATTTCCGAATTTATTGATATTTTCCGGAAACATTAACATTTGACGTTTTTTCAAACAACTTCTAATAAAATTAACACATATTGGCTTTCATTTATGCCCATAAAATGGGTACTTTTATCACCTTTTATGCAATAATTGAGAGAAAATCTACAGTTTATTATTATTAAAACTAGGGTGCTTGTTCAACCTATTGGAAAAAAGATGTCCAGAAACTATTGCACGACATTACATAATAAGAGAAAAGAAATTTGTATACTCCTACATGCGCGTGAGTTATTATTTGCTTTGTGTAAGATTTCAATTTCAGTTAACGTTTACCAAAGATCTTTAAACATAAATCTGTCTTGGGTCGTAGCTTAGGACGCACGTGATTTTTTTTTTCAACATTTTTCTATAGAAATTCTTACAATAACAAAATTAGTTGTTTTTATTGAAGCCTACAACGTTGCGGGGGGAAAAATTCCCTAAAAATTTTTTTTTTTTTTTAATTTTGCTATTGAAATTTTTACAATAACAAATTTAGTTGTTTTTATTGAAGTTGCGAGGGAAAAAAATTTCATCGAAAAATTTTCTTTCAAAATTCTTACAATAACTATTTTTTTTATTGAAGCCTATAACGCTCTGCGGAATAAAAAATTGTATCGAAAAATTTGTTTTCAAAATTTTTCTATTGAAAAAAATGCCTTTAACGCAGGGGGGGGGGGAAAATTTATATCGATAATTTGTTTTTTCCCCAGACCGTTATAGGCTTCAATGAAAAAAAAAACTGATTTTGTTATTGTAAAAATTTTGAAAACAAATTTTTCGGTAAAATTGTTTTCCCTCACAGCTTCAATAAAAACAACTAAATTTGTTATTGTAAAAATTTCAACAGCAAAATAAAAAAAAGTAATGTTGCGAAAAATTTTCCCCTCACAGCGTTATAGGCATCAATAAAGCAACAAAATTTGTTATTGTAAACATTTCAATAGTAAAATTAAAAAAAAAAGAAATTTTGAGAAAATTTTTCCGCCTGCAGCGTTTTAGGCTTCAATAAAAACAACTAATTCTGTTATTGTAAAAATTGCGATCGGAGAATTGAAAAAAAAATTTTTCCCTCCACGTTACAGGCTTCGAGGAAATTTTTTAATTCCCTACAGCTTTGCAGGATTCAATAAAAATAACTAAATTTGTTAATATACAAATTTACATAGCGGAATTTTGAGAAAAAAAGTGTTTGAAACAAATTTTCAGTTTATTATTTTTTAGTTTTTTTTAGATTAGTAGTTGTTTTTATTGAAGCCTGTAATGTGGTGGGGGAAAAAAATTGAAAAAAATTTTTTTTTTTAATTTTGCTATTGACATTTTTACAGTAACAAATTTAGTTTATTTTTATTTTTTTATTCTCTTGTTTTTTATTGAAGAATTCCACTTCTAATTTGCGAATTGTTCATTTCAAACAATTTTAATTATTCATTTTTCAATGTTTCATTGTTTCTAGCTTAAAATTGGTTAAAATAATATACTTTCGAAAATTTCGAAGTGCATTGATTGATTCTTTAATTTTGTAATTTGAAAATTACACCGTGGATTTATAATTTTGAAATTCAATCTGAATTTTCGAACTCCATAATTTATAAAAGTTAGAAATTCTAAATATTGCTTTTTATCTGCATTTCATTTAAAATTATGTGATTGAGAAGTTTTAAAACCTTCTATTTTAAAGGTGTAAATTATTGATAATTTGAATACAAAATTTTTGAAAATAAAACTTAAACTTCAATTAAAAAGTTCAAAATTCAAGAGTTCCACTTTGAGTGCTTTAATTTTCAGTTTCTTTTTATTGCTTCAAATGGAAAAATGTTCAGCTTCAGAGTTGAAATTTTTTAATTTTGTTGACCGTGAAAAATGTTTGCAAACCGAGAAAACCCGGGAAATGACCGCAAATTTTTTTCTTCCATTAAAATGGTCACCCTGTTATATGTACGTACATACTCATAACAAGGTACTTTGATGAAGTTTGATTTTCGAGCACAAACATTTTCACGTTCATTATGATATTATAAAACCAAAATAGCAAAAATACAAAGAAAATATTTTTTGGGACAAAACTCTGACAAGAATGTTTCATATCATACAGTCCTGATTGTTTACGGTTTCGAGAGTCCCAGATTCACCCTCGAGGCCACTGAGGGTACCCCCGACACGGCTGGTAAAGCGGGACTGCAGTGTAGTTTTACTTTCTTGTACTTCTAAATTTTTTTGTAGTTCAATGTGTTGTTTGATGAATTTCTTGTGATTTACTGTATTTTCTGTGCCTTCTCTGCTGAAAGAAACCAATTGGATTCACAATTGGACAGTTCCATTGGAAATCTGAGTGGAAAAATGGTAAGGATAACCAATTGGACATGCCACTTGACAGCGTACATTTTTAATAAAAGTTTCTGCTTAAATGACTTTCATTTTTTTTCAAGGTACAACTTCGTTTAGTATCGTACAATTTTGGAATCTCTTGAATGTTTATTTTATAAATATTTATATTTTCTTTATTTTTTTTATTTCATTTATTTTATTTCATTTATTTATTCAAATTTATATTTATTAAAGCGTCGTAGACGTTTTCCGAAATTTAAAAAAATCGTGTGAAGTTTCTGAAATTCTATCACTAATAAACAATTCAAAAACAAGTTTAGAGAAACATTTTTGCATTAATTGGAACATAAACTTATTAAACCGATACATAAGCTTACTGCAACTCATCGATTCTGTACAGGTATTTAAACACTCCCTAAATATTCTGTGAATGCTAAAGAACTGAATGACAACCCTTTCCCAATAGATGAAAATCGAAATAGTTGGAGGACGAAAAATACAAGTTCTGCTTAGCGGTAGAGACGAACACAATAAAGTCCGACGGAAAGAGCGACTCCGTTGTCGCTCTTTTCCTCCAACTTCAATCTGTTCGTATTTACAGGTGAACGAAACTTGTCTTTTTCTTGCTCCAACTGTTTTTCGATCGCACTTCTCCTGGACATTGATAATTTTCCGACTCTTGCTCGAGGTGCCTCAAATGTCGACGTTTTGAGGCCCCCTGAGTCAGAAAAAATAGTTTTTTCGTCGGTGTCTCTCTGTCTGTCCTTCTCGTTGTCGTTATCGTCGTCGTCGTCGTCGTCGTCGTCTGTCTACCGGATAACTTTTGAAAGACTGATCGGTTTAGATTGTGCTTTCGCACACAGTTTCAGGGACCAGAAAGAAAGATCGTGTTCGTTAACCAGCTCTTTTGGACAGAAATTAAAAAAGTTGAAGAATTTTCAAAAATGTTTAGAACATTTTTATCGAAATTTGGAAATTATATGACAGTCCTCTTATAGTACTAGAAAATTCATACAATTTATCATGAGAGGCATTTTTCCATGAAATGAAAATTGACATAGTTACAGCATTTTCAAAATCACAAACAAGAAAAGAAAATTCACATTTTCAGCCAAACAACGCACGATACGAAAAAACGTCTGGGCATGAAAATGATTTTTTTCTGTAGGCTCCACACGATTATCATAACGATTTTTTGAATTTCCTGGAAAAATCGAAAATTCACATTTTTATAGCACAAAAAATAATGAATTTTTCTCATTCTCATCCTAATGAGAAGGTATGGATTTTATGTGAGAAATGACTTTCGTGGATTCCATTAAATGTCGACGTTATGAGGCCCCCTGAGTCAGAAAAAATCGTTTTTGCGTCTGTGTCTGTCCGTCTGTCGTTCTCGTTGTTGTTATCGTCGTCGTCTGTCTACCGGATAACTTTTGATAGACTGATCGGTTGAGATTG
This sequence comes from Andricus quercusramuli, assembly GCA_932178445.1. NCBI lineage: Eukaryota > Metazoa > Arthropoda > Insecta > Hymenoptera > Cynipidae > Andricus > Andricus quercusramuli. The sequence goes on from CAKNXH010057192.1 coordinate 18,155, forward strand.
TGCTCTCGCACACAGTTTCAGGGACCAGAAAGAAAGATCGTGTTCGTTAACCAGCTCTTTTGGACAGAAATGAGAAAAGTTGAAGAATTTTCAAAAATGTTTAGAACACTTTTATCGAAATTTGGAAATTATATGACAGTCCTCTTATAGTGCCAGAAAATTCAATCAATTTATCATGAAAGGCATTTTCCCATCAAATGAAAATTGACA